>JARFOD010095567.1:0-17182 GCA_031763545.1 Mopalia muscosa | reverse complement strand
CAATTTGTTTCATAAGTAGCAATGCTGTTTTACTTTATAGCACTAGAGGAAGATTAACTTTCCAACAGTATAAAAGCGTTTCAAATTTTGTTTGTTTGTTTGTTTGTGCTAGTGTCAATTATTGTTGGAATACACAGCCTTCCTAAAAGTTACTTACCCTGAACAGGGCTTAAAACACAGATCAGTGTATGCTATGTTCAGCTACTCAGTGGCCTGAATGAATAGCTGTGTAAGATTGTTTGTTTGATTGGTGTTTAACGTCGTACTCAAGGGTATTTCACTTACATGATGACGTATAGTCCACTTCACGCTGTACATAGCCTTATTACAGTTGAAAACTGGGAGGAAACCTTGTAAAAACACCCCTGCGATTGCTGAAGCCACAACAGGTGAATAGCTCATATACCTGATGGTCGACAGGCGGACGCGATCCAGTGAACAGTAACTACAAGGATAAGTTTAGGAAACGAACTCACTACCACTAAGACCACAGGCCCACCCTCTAAGAATATCATGTACATCCTACTACAATCACACAGAGTAATGTTTATATCTGACAGTATAAAAATGTGGTTAACGGGTGAATACTCGCCCTAATGTGAGCAGTTTGTTGTCTGACTGGCTCCCATCCAAGTGTTAAAGGGGCAAGCACATTTTTAACACTATATTTAAAAATTATTTACATGACAACTGAAATGTGTGTGGATGGGAAATAATGGGCCTTTGGAGAGGATGGGCTAAAGTTAAAAATGTATGGCAACAAGGCTGCCAAAGAGCTTGCCTGTTCCGCCAATAAAAGGGAATGCATTCCTTTGACTTCAAAGTAACAAATGCAAAATAATTGAATGTCTGCATTAAGCTTGTTAGAGTAATTATTATTTGTGACAATATCCCTCTTGTTTTTTGTCCTGTGATGCTGAAGACCTTTGTTTAACGATGGTTAAACACCGCATTAACGTTTATTTCACTCATATGTAGGTGTGGCAGCCCATTGTGGGAAGGAACCACCTGACAGAAAAAGATTTTGTTTGATTGGTGTTTAACATGGTACTCAAGGGTATTTCACTTATATGACGACGGACAAAATACAGAACATCCCAAACAAATTTGTTTCCCGGTACCCTTTAGCTCTGTGAACACCAGGGCAACAGAAAGCAACCTCTTTTCTCACCTCTTACGATCGACTAAGGAAGCCGAGGGAGTATTCTGCAGAGCCATGGCCCACTCGCTCCCTCACAGGGCGACAGAAAAAAAGAAAGACAAGACAGGACAAATATGGGACAATCACAGGACATAATAAAATTGCAACTCCAACTCTAAAAGCACCACGGGCCAGTTACTTGAGAAATGACTGGTCACTAACACCAGATTCAGTACCGAGTTTAACACCATTTATACTCTAGGGTATTTCACTTGTAGGACTATGGATTGTCTACTTCAAACTGCACCTATCCTTTTTACGGTGGAAAACTGAGAGAAAACTTCGTAAAAACCACCCACGCAATTGCTGGCGCCACATATGACTGACTCGTATACCGGATCGTAGACCGGTGGACTCGATCAGGTGAACGGTACATCGAAGCAGGTTCAGTTTACTAAGCCCAAAAGCTACCACGTAGCCACGGCCGCAAGCCCTGGGTTAGAGAGATTGACCCACAACATGGCGTGACCTCTTATAGCACTTGGAGGGACCGACCCCTGGGGAATAGGTCAGACCAACCCTGTACAGGATTTAACCTGGTGTGAGCAACTAATCGGCTTTCGAGCAACTGGATTTGACCTCCAACTTAAATGTAACAGGAGATTTTTGCCTCCCAAACTAGCCAAGGAGAAGACACCAAAATCATTAGCAGCCAGAGTTAGTCATTTTAATTTCTCTATAAACTCTTTCGATATAAAACAAATTGATCATTTAATAGCATATTTTGACAGATCTGACAATCCTATGATAATACAGAAATCTCTAGTATTTAATCAAGCTGCCAAGCAGTATAGATAACATGTACATCTAGCAAAAGTAACAGTTTTAATCCAGTATCAAAAAAATACAATGCAAACAATAATAGATATAAAAGCAGTTGTGATAAAAGATGACAAAAAATATTTAAAACGGTCAGAAAATAGATGTACATCAAGCATATGTTAATTAGTTAAACAGGTTAAAAAATACATCTTATTATATACAAATAACGTAGGTTAGTATGAAAATAATTTGATATAGTAACACCTAGAGTTATGGACAGAGGGGAGGTAACTCCCCCACAAGACAGAGAGGTGCAAACTGGCACCAAATATATTGGCACACTCGACAAGATCTTTAATTAACATGTTCCAACTAGCCTTTTTCTGGAGTTGTAAAAAAGAAATCAACATTGATTTGACTCGTTATCGTATGGGTTTGTGACTGGCAAGACCCAGTGATTATAACTGTCACCGTTTTACCTCCATGATTTGCGTATAGCCTGGTTGGTAATAAATAAGGCCCATTTTTTTAAGCGATATGGGGTAAGTTATTAAAAAAAATTTGAGGACCCACCAGGCAAATTACAGTTGTATAAATTTGCCATGGCTATGCTATGATGCTATACAGCTGTGGATCAATGTGATCAGTTTTTCTTAAAGGCCTTAACAAATTTAATTAAAATTTCATATCTTTGTCAACAATCCTTTAATTTGAATCATGTGATTATGTGATTGTCGCTGATTGAACAACAAAATCTAATGCTGCAAATTTGCCATCAGATGTTTGTATACATGTAGATGTTTTAGTCAATTAGCAAGATATAAAATAAGTATGATTCCTTATAATTAATCAACAAGTCAACGATATCAATTTGTGCTGTAACGGTAAGGCCACTAAAAAATTTACCATTCTAAGTCAGCAAATCCTTTGTATGCTATGGGCACAATCTAAACTAGACATGTTCTTTCTGCCTGCATGAACGATAGCGGTGAATGGAACTTACCTGTTACAGTACAGGAACCGGTAAAACTATATACAAACACACACATAGAAGTTTATTATCACCTACACTGCAATTTTATGCTTTGTCAAGGCCAGTTATTAAAATTCAATTTGAGGAAACAAAGCTTCAAATGAGTAAAAGTTTAGACTATAGTAATATGATGTGGATAAACTTCTGAGCAACAGGTGTCTGAACAGATCTTTACCTTGAGATGTTTTATGGATAATGGGTAAACTACACACGTCTACATAGAATGGATAAACAATTAACAGGGTACAGAAAATAGGATAAATCTACAGCCCAGAATGGAACTCAATCACAGGTTTAAAATAAAAAACAATTCCAAAAGAGCAGTATGCAGAGATCTAGTGTTATGGTTAGTGTAAGATTTAGGTTTAGTTTTGGGATAAGGTTTATAACTGATTTGTCCAAAAGAAATTTTGGACAAATCTGACATCACTGAACGAGGTTTTGCTTCCTCTTCATGATTTCAGAAAGTTTAAGCCATCAAAGTGACTTTTACCTGAGCTAGCAATGAGAGGATGGGATAATGGACATTAAGGCTGTGTATAAACCTGAAGATGTTTTATTCTTCTTCAGTTTCCAGGTTAAATAGGTAGATCAAAGGTGTACATACAAACACACACACACACTTACACATAACTGATTGAGCAGCGCACATCAATACATTTAACGAAGTGTAGTTTCCAGACTAAAATGGATTGTTTTTAGTCACCTTAAACTAAAATTACAGTAAATTTTGTCTAGGCAGCCCAGATGCTGAAGAACCATCCTTAATGTCAACGGAAGTGAACAGAAGCAGGAAAGAAACAATTGCTGGACTTTTAATTTGTTTTTTGTTTGATCGGGGTTTAATGCCTCACTCAAGGGTAAGAACTTCCCCTACATTTGCCAGAGCCACATCACATGATTCACTCATATACCTGATGGTCAAAAGAGGGACTACATCTGGTAAACAGTATATTGGAGTAGGGTTAGTAAGCCATGGCCACAGGCCTTTGATATCAATGGCAACAAACACTGATAAGAAAAGAGATTGCTGGACTTAAAAAATGGTAAAGTCAGACAAATTGTGCAGATTCAATTTATAATGCAAGAGTCTGCTACAAATTAGATTTGTTACCTTATATCTGATCTTAGAGAGCACCAGGAAGCTCCTGTCAGCCAGCAGTGAAACAAGTGATTCAAGGACTGGTCTTTTACAACATGCCTAAGGGTATTTCACTTAAATGAAATTCCAAAAATGATTGACACCATCAATATAATAAAATGTGAAGTGTTTTTATAGAGTTGGAAAGTCAACCTCATCTGGCATTAAGTAAAGATAGCCTTGCTTCACTACAAAACAAACTGCCCTGAGCCAGAGGGCCATATACATTTATAGTAAGGTTTGAAAACTTTCACATAAAATACCAGGTACACTCTTGTTTATAACATCTACAAAAGGCCTAAATTCTCATATCTGTAGAGGTCACAAAGATAGGCCCTGGCAAGGTGTATCAAGTAAATACATTAACATTGTTTGTGTAAACATCGTTACACAATAGCAACATGTATACAAAAATTAGTTCACAAGCCTTTTTTCTGCATTTTAACACAATTTTTGTAAAATCCCTAAAGTTCTTTTTCTCTTTTGATATTATTATTGACGCCGTTGGCATGATGTTTCATAGAAGATTGTTTACTGGTGGAGTACCTGAGGAAATCATTCTTTACTAATCTGTAGAACAAAATAGGATTCATAACAGTCATGACGAACATACTGGAGCCTAGTGATAGATAGTACGCGAGGGGCACACGTGCTCGCCACAAATACATCCCGATTAAAATACCCCCGACAGACAGGCCTCGGAAAACCACGAACGTTACCAGATTTGTGATGGTGGCGAGACGATAGAACCAATGATTAAAGTCCACGCAGAGCATCTGGAGAAGTTTCCTGGAATGGAGGAAGAAACTGTTCACTTCTGCCAGCAGAGCGATACAGTTATATCCGATACACGTACACGCCATGATGTTATACAAAAACATTCCAGCTACCTGTTCAACATAAAACACACAAGTTAGATGACAAAATACTGATAACAGTTTGGGCACTACCTAATCATGCATTAGGTCGAAGCCAATTTTTTTCTTTGTTAGATTGATTCTTTAAAAATATATTTTGGTTAGGATTTATCTCTGTAGATAAGGCTATTTCACGCACATAACCACAAATCAGTTCCAACAGGTAAAGATTTGTTTGTATGAATGTTTGTTTGATTGGTGTTTAATGTTGTACTCAATGGTATTTCACTTGTATGACGACGGCTTGTCCACGTCACACTGTACACAGCCTTATAACGGTGGAAAACCTGGAGGAAACCTTGTAAAAACCACCCCTCGATTGCCCGAGACACAACATGTGACTCTCTCACATATCTGATGGTCGACAGGCAGACTCGATCACGTGAACAGTAAATTGAAGCTGGTTCAGTTTACGAAGTGCTCTCACTACCACTGAACTACATCCGTGTGATAATAATCAAATTTATTAATACAGAAATAGACTGTTTGTTTGTCTGACAGGGTGCAAACTTTGTACTTATATGCCGACGGATTGTCCACTTCACAATATTTCAATTTCAGCTGAACACTTGGACAAAACCTCTTAAAAACCACGCCCATGAAGCCATGATTGTTCAAATCACATAGCATGACTCGCTCATATATCTGAAAGTCGGCACTCGACAGACCAACTTGATCCAATGAATGATACAGGAAAAGAAAACATGAACTTACTGCGATATGATGAAGCGAGACCTCCCACATTTTAAACAGTTTATTGTTGATGTACATGTCTATAAAATCATACACAAAATACCCTGAAAACAAAATAATATGTTTTAGCATATGTGACCTTTTTGATATTCATAAAAATATTACAAATTGATTGATCGATGTTTTACACCTTTCTTAGGGGTATGTCGATTATATCATGGCAGTGTAGTCCAACATAAATTGACAGCAGCACAACCAAAATGTGAAGCCTTTCCCAGTGCTAAGTAAAGACAGCATTGCTTCTCTTCAAACACACTGGCCTTTATAGCCAGTGGGCTAAAACTATTATTAATATATAACAAACATATATGTATGTGCATAACTACTCCAGATTTTGAAGATTGTCTCTGGGAGTTTATCTAAAACATATTAAGATGACTCCCTGTGCCGGTGATAGAATTTTTTTAGAAATATTACTACTGTAAGAACCTTGACTATGATAACCTAGATACCCTAATCAGTGTATTCAAATCTGTTCATTATAGCCACTGATAAAAGCATATGAAATTCCGAGGGTCACCAAAACAAGGTCACTGCAAATGACATAAATTACTTCATGTGATTTAGGGAATTTTACACTGCAGTTGTATACATGTATTCAAGTCAAACTATATCTAGTGTACAAACATACAGATCTTGAACAATGGATTATGCTAAAACTACAATCAAAATCCTCCCAGCTTCCATATTTTTGCACTTTGCACAAATTACAGAACAACTCTTTCACTATTGACCAATCCAATCTTGTTATCAGGACGACGCCCTCTTCTCGCACTGTGTCACATGACCTAGTCAACTGCCAAGGTTATTCCGCCTACTTGTTGGACAGCAGGATGCAGCAAGAGTGCAAGTTATGTTACATCATGATTGATTGATTGATTGATTGGTGTTCTATGCCACATTCAGCTGTATTTTAGCCACGCTATGGCGTGAATGTTATGTCATTAGCAGGGGAAGCCACACTTAAAAATAGCCACTCCCAGTAATCATCAGGAGGTACATGTAATACAGAGGTTTTGAGTAATGACGTTACGACAACAGAGTGACATCCCTTTACGCATTGACATTGCCACTTTATTGCACAGTAGGGCAGCCTGTCTCTACTTCAACATTGCGGGTTGTTTATTTTCAGGAAAATGTAGCTTTAAAATTGCAACTTTTGTAAACCATGTTAAAAACGTGAATTAGCCTTCCCTTGCCGTAAACCGATAATGTTATTTAGCAAAGGGATGTCACTCTGTTGTTGTTATATCATAACTGGAAATCCCTGTATTGTATGCATTGCATGCTTTATAGCTTTGAAAAGAAGAACAAATGCTAATTCCACCCCATATTTCAGTATGTTAATTGTTATCCTTTCAAGTGATACAGGAGTTATTCCAACACAGACCTCTCTTTTAACAAAATAAGCACCCATAGGAATTTTAATCTAAATTTAGGCAGAAAAGAATTAGTAAACAATAAATATCATGACTATAGCCTAGATCTCAGTGTGATTGATTTGTTTGTTTGTTTGATTGGTTGGTGTTTAACGTGGTACTCAAGGGTATTTCACTTATATGACGACGGACACAGATACAGAACATCACAAGCAAATCTGCTTCCTGTTACCCTTTAGCTCAGCGAACACCAGGGCAACAGAAAGCAACCTCTTTTCTTGCCTCTTACGATCGACCAAGGAAGCAGAGGGAGTGTTCTGCAGAACCATGGCCCATCTGCTCCCTCACGGGGCCCAGTTGTTTGAAGCGGTCTTAAATTGAATCCACTATTAGATGATGTCAGGCCATGTTGAAGGTCTATCTCTATCCCAGTATTCGCGTCTAATAGTCTTTCAAGCAACTGGCCCCTGTTCTGTCACAGTCTGATATTTCTGGACTACCAGCTCTTACCCATGAAATTTGTCTATGGCACTGAGTATGCGAGCACGCATAGTCTCAAATTTGACATTCTCTACATTTGGACTTGGTGGAAGGCTGTCCATGTGAGACTCTTCTTGGAACTTACTCATCACTTCATCAAGTTTCTTCACAAACAAAGGCTTCATCTTTGGCCATGGAAACCTGTTAACAACACATTAATTGTGAAATCAGGGTCTGTTGTTTGATTGGGGTTTAATGTTGTACTTAAGGGTATTTCACTTATATGAAGAGATGCAATTCCAACACCACAATCATACTGCAAATGTTTACATAAATACAAGTGCTCTGTTAAAAAAATTATTTTCTCTATAGCGGACAGCATAAATATACTTCAATTATACTACCCTTAGACAGAGGGCTCCACTGGCAAAAAAAACATTGATTGATTGGTGGTTTACATTGTGCTTCAGGTAGCTCTGCCATGATAGCAGTTTTCGTTGTAGTTTGCGATTTTGTGTGCACCCGATTCCCATGAGCCTTTGTCGGCGAAGCAGATTCTGAGTGACCTTGTGACTTTACCCTCTGCCAGATGTTGTGAACGAACAAAGGCGCATGGGGAATTATCAACATGGCAGGAGCTGCTTGATAAAGTTTTGGACTTTATACAGGCGAAAAATTTATGAGTGCAGATAAGGAGATTTAAAATGAATGCTTTACATATATCGATAGACGTTTTTCACACTGATTCATTCTCAAAAGATTTTACTTTCTGTTAAGTTTCAATCTGCAAGACGTTTTGTGATGATTTGTTTGTTTGATTGGTGTTTAACGTCCTACTCAAGGGTATTTCACTTATATGACGGAAACAAAAACAGGACATAAACAAATCTGCTTCCCGTTATCCCATTACACCAGGGCAACAGACAGCAACCTCTTTTCTCGCCTCTTACGATCGACCGAGGAAGCCGAGGGAGTATTCTTCAGGGTCATGGCCCACCCGCTCCCTTACGGGGCTAATGAACTAGGAAACTGATGATCAATTTATACAATATATTAAATATTCTTTGTCTTCTGCATTTGCAAAAAGACCTTACATACCTGTTTAACTAGAATTCCACAAATTCCTATGACAAAGAGGATGTTAAAAACAGCAGACCCTACTATTGTACCAACTCCTACATCTCCTTTAGTGATAAAAACACCTGTTGAGTAAAACATGCAAGCAATCGTGTATTGTCGTTTTTAAGAGAACAAAAACCTTATTTAAATAAAATAAAGCTTGACACACATTTGTAAAGAAATTACCCTCAACAGAACGTTATCTTTGTAAGCCTGTGAGTTATTTTATTTGGACACCAGGATTAATCTCGATTGTTTTTAAAGAAATTGAGCAGTTATACCGATATTTCTGAAAAGCGGTAGATTAAACATGAATAATTAACCCCAAAGAAAGAAAGATGAAATAAATTTTGCATTGGGTTATACCCAGTATACTTGTATGAGCATTCTTCTTAAAGCTAATTAGATTGCATAATTAATAAGTAGAAACTCACAATGAGGTATGTTTATACACACAGGTACAATGTACAGATATAGAACACCTAGTCGGATTTCACTTTGTCGCCAGGGGGGCAATATACCTATAATTGATGTAAACAGTTCCGGTGCTGAACTTCCGGCCGCCATGAATGTTGCCCCGGCAACGTCTTCGCTAAATCCAAGTTTCTGAATAATGGAACAAATGGCCGTGATATTATGCTGATAATAGAGAACATATTTAACCGTCCCTCGAGTTACTGCTAAGCAACAGTAAAATGGTGCAATGGACCGTGAACATCCTGCTGTTTACCGACAGTTGATGTTATATCGACTCACAAACTAAAATAGGACGCATGTAATGACTAATCTGATCGAAATTCGATCTAAATAAGTTTTCAGAATTTATCTTGTAACTAGAGGTGGATCTGGTAAAATCATACAGCAAACAGTCGAGTGGTTAACCAATTATAGAACTGCTGTTAAACAAACTTTAGCTATTGCTAACATAAACCGTATAACAAAACCTAGGGCAGATCTCTTTGATTGTCTTAGGGCCAGCTTCTCAAAACCAAGATTACTCGCTAATAGCAGATTAAATCACTAACCTAGGATAAGGGATAGGCCTCTAACATGGTTTGCCTGGTTGTTTGATTGGTGTTTAACGTCGTACTCAAGGGTATTTCACTTATATGACGAAGGATTGTCCACTTCACACTGTACATTACGGTGGAACCCCCCCCCCCCCCCTCCCCCGCGATTGCCGGAGCTACAACATGTGAATTGCTCATATACCTGATGGTAGACAGGCGAAATCGAAGCAGGTTAAATTGAATAAGTGCACATGCTACCAATAAGCCGCGGCCACGGTCTGCAACATGGAGTGACGTCATTAAATCTATGCTTGAATTTAATAGCGTATTGTACAACTAGGGCCGTTGATAGAAGCGTTATCAAATTTAATCCGCTATTACATGACGTGATGCCATATCAAAGGTCTATATTTAATCCGCTATTAGCGATTTTATTTAGCGTTAGCATCTAATCGTTTTTCGACAACCTGCTTCTTCGAACCTTGAGAGAATAGGTTAGGCCTGTGGACAGCGACCTCGAGTTTTCTCGCTTTTCATTGGAAAAAGACCCTGACCATCTTAATTTGCCAGCCAAGTGTATTGGTAACTGCATAACAAAGACCATAATCTATCTTTTAAGTGAATTTATGGTCAAATAAGCGAATGGATAACAAATATATATATATTTACATTTATTATAAACCGATGGACTCACCTCACAGACTTTATCCAGTGACGTCACGAAGTAATCGTCACAGACAATAGCAAGAGCAATAAACATATAGACCACCATAATCAGGTGCAACAACAACGCCCCGTGAGCCCTTTGTTCGTTTGTGAAAGCATCCGGTGGGAATTCATGGTATCCTAAAACAAATAACAAGTTACACTTTAATTTTATTTTACTGAAACAATTTTTAAGCCCTGCTTATGTCTCACTGCGATGCGATAGAACTGACGGCAATTGAGGACAACTGAGCGGTTATGTCACAAAACACCTCGCACGTCAGAGACTACACGCAACTCACTGGAACTAGTTGATTGTAGTCCTACAAGCGCTTATGTCAAATGCGATTGCTTAGAACTACTCACGACCAGTTGCAACTGGACGTAGAAAGTAGAACATGCGTGACTATCTGGAACTGGACAATAACTAGTTGCCAATAGACGCAACAGAGACGCAGTTGCGCTTATGTCACATTCAAAGCTACGACTGATTAGTTGCCTTCGATCGTCAACTGGTCCACTGGAACTGATCGGAATTAGTTCTCACTCGACGTAACTGCGACATAAGCGAGGCTTTACAGTGTATATGAATAAAAGTTTCTGGATTAGAACTTTTTAATCATTTAGGTGTAGCAATCTCAAGTCTGACAGAGCCAAGCGTTTGAAAAACATGCTTAACCTTATAAAAACTGCGTGTTTAAGAAAAGAAAATCCTGCATTTGTATGGGGCCAGTTGCCCGAAAGACAATTAGCCGTTGAGACCAGATAAAATTGCTAATACCGGATTAGGGATAGTCCAACAACATGGCATAACGTCACCTAAGAGTCGATTAAATTGTATAGCTCTTCGAGAAACCGGAACAGATCGCCGCATTTAATGTTCAACGAGAGCAAAACATCACTTATGGACAACTGACAAATCATGGCATTTTTTTTCTAAAAACCTAATGTTCTCGTCTCTGCATTGGGGCAGAAGGATATAAACATGGTATGTCTGCTTTTCCAGGGGTTTGGCACGGATAAGATAACACGATTTTCTTTTTTTGGGGACAAAACTTTCCGGATATTCGTAATATCGTGGGCAAACGAACCGGGTTTCTTACCAGACTGCCTTTTACATAATGAACAATAGCTGGACATTCCTAATATAAAGCTGCAGCACGACGGAGGCCAGTTTTTTTAATAGTAACCCCTTAATATAACATTTTTGCTATATGTTGTACTGGATGCCTGTCATTAAAAGGTAATTATTCTTCAAAGATTTTCCTTACGTTTTACGCCCACTCAATGCTATAATCAATACGATACCACGATATCGCCTGTGGAATCGGCTTGATTTACCCCTCAAGTTTCTTAAAGGTCTATAAGACGTATTATTGACTATTCGTAAATGGTGCAAAAATTCACTATTTTATACTTGTCCATAAAGCCAACATTATTATAGAACTTCTTCCACATTAAATAAATAACTTGCATCATACAAACGATCAACCTGATCGTATGGTCATACAGACTGAAGTACGTAAAATACTATTTCAAACGTAATACAACCTTAGAAGCATAATTTTCTATGCAATTCAATCTGCGAGTGTGCAGTTTAACATCGATTTTCAGGCAAATATTGATTGATATACACATGGAGACATCATGGTTGCCGAGTACAAATTATTTTTAATTGCATTTATGGATTAATTTGTGGGCTTTCACATACGGTGCAGTCAAAAGCAAACCTATTTGAATCAAACACACTTTAGGTCCTTGCATGTAAATTGGATTTAGCTGAGCTGTTTAAGTGTGGACGGTATAAAAATAGTGCTTAGTACATGGAAATGAACTGACAAATGCAAAAGATATTTTTAGTGTAGAGACAGACATTTTAACTTGCCTTCGCTTGGATTTGAACTCGAGTCTCTGGATAGCAGGGTCGGTGCTTTAATGTTTGTGTGAAATGGGTATTATCAGAAGTCTATTAACTAGAAGTAGGTAACTGTCATATAGTAAAAATGGCATTGTTAACCAACAAGAAACGATGACGTCAAGTTGCAGACCTGGGTCTTTTTAGTTGTGGGGAAATAGACTTCTGGTATCATAAAATTAATTCAAGTGTGTGTTTGACTGGGGTTTAACATGTGTGTGTTTGATTGGGGTTTAACGGCTTGCCAACCAAATTGGTGAAGGAAACAAAATTCGACGCCACTTACAATAGACATAAACGTGACCGCCAGAAACAGGTCAATCACAGGACGATATACAAGGATACCACAAGCACATTCAGCTTTATGTTGCCCTATAGCTCTGAGAGCACCAGGGCAACAGGAAGCTCCTTCCAACCGCCGGTTATAACATACTTTATTTTATAATCATTATTTATTGTGTCCACATTTTTGTCTAATGTAGACGGGTGATTTGAGTTGGGAACTCGTTTTAATACTGAAATTTCTTTTTTTAATTCATTGAGTTATGCGACAAGAAAAAGTGACCTTCGAATTGCATCGGTACTTCTTCATATTTTTGCCCCGGTTGGATTTGGAATTATTCGACGCAAATTTTTGGTATCGATTCCATTGCCAGCAAACATTTGTGGAGCAGCAGTAGAACAGCAGAAAAGTTGCCATTGTATCAGCAAATGATTAACAATGCCCATCCATTTCCAAAGTAAGTTACAGTAGCGTTACCGATTTGTCTTCCTGGATCAGCCTTAAACCATGTTAGAAACTTGATAAAGAGGATCGCCCATACAACAGATCCACCCCGTCTGGAGTAGCTTCAAAGCCACGGCTTAATTTACACACTCTGTCAAATACAGTCTCTAGTTACTTCCCGCAACCAATATCCAACCAAAACAGAATCGATTTAGACAGGGTCAGATGACTAACCCGTTGGCTATTATGACATTCAACTTGTCATTCAAGCTACTTATCATCATCTAGTATCAACAGAAGATAGACAATCAATCTGTCAGAATCCATTGGTGTCGATATCAGCATAGAACTTGATGTTCGCGAAATAACTGGTCATTTATAGTCCTTAAAGAGTCGATGTCGTGATGGGATTTTGTTGCATTGATAAACCAATTATTTATTGATCTGAACTTATTCTTATTTAAAAAACTTTTTTAAATTTGAAGTAGTATTTGAAATCTGAACACTCATTGCAGTGATTAGTTGAAACGAGGACCCAGCTAAATGTATCTTACAATTTCGGGTTTTAACATCGCGAGTTCAATATAAAAACAGAAATAAATGAACGGGAATACTTAACTTAAACTGTTGCGATACATGGCATGGCGAGTTTGCAATGACATTAGTACAACAACTAAACATTAAGCTTGCTATGTGTATCTGGTGGAACAGTAGCTCAAAGTGATGAAGAGGTGATTTATTATTCCCAATGATAGATTACACGGGATCGTTAATATTTGTTAGTGAGTGCAGTATGTATATACGGTGAACAGTTCGGATCATAATGTCTAAGTTTAATAGCAAGCTTTTATATGGCTTCCCGGTGTCTGTCTCAAAAGACCAACTGGCCGCCTTTATTGTCAAACTTTCAGATGGCTCCTTGTCATATGTCTCGAAAGTTAGATCTGGGTCCACCGAAAAAACCAGATCTTCGAAACGCCCGTGCAAAGTGTACTACGAAATGTGAAGTTATGTCGTTTTTAAAGATAAACAGCCCTTATTTAGGATCAATGCCCTTTAAAATTTTGGTCTCCATTGAAGAAAAGCAGACACTTCTGCAGTTTTTTTCGCATAAGAGATGAAGTGACATTATCACTTTTTCCGCGTCTTTAACGTAGCGCTAATATATTCAGATGGAGCCACTAGAGCCCTGCTTATGTCACAATGAGATGCGATAGAACTGACGGCGACTGAACACAACTGAGCGCTTATGTCACAAAACACCCTGCAGGTCAAAGACTAGACGCAACTCACTGGAACTAGTTGATCGCAGTCGTTAGAGCGCTTATGTCAATTGCGATGGCTCACGATCACATGCAATTACATGTAGAAATTAGAACATGCGCCACTATCTGGAACTGGACGGCAACTAGTTGCCGATAGACGCAGCAGAGATGCATATGCGCTTACGTCACATTCATAACTACGACTGATTACTTGCCGTCGATCGTCAACTGGTCCACTGGAGCTGATCGGAACTAGTTCTCACTAGACGTAACTGCGACATAAGCTAGGCTTAAGGGAGATGACTCGATCGATGTAGTTGTTGTGACGTTCCCTTTACGACGCTAAGAGACACGTTTACACGAAATTTTGACGTTATGGCGCATTTTTTTTAACGGCAAAGTCATAGCACAACATGGCTTGACATCAAGGTCGGCCATTTACACTGTCTATACCCCGCCATCGTCAGGCCTAGAATTAATTAAATCCTTCTGTTTTAAACCGCCGGCTCAAGACACCCATTTTCCGTACATGTATATAACACTTGCGTCCCCTTTCTCTAGGAAACGGAGTTAACGCCCAGAACCTCTGCCATCACGTACAACCTGTGACGTGACACCAAGTTTCTCACACTGAATAATGTACCCCCTTACTTATCATGTACTAAAGAACCACACCAAAATTCCCAAACAAGCAGTTGACACACTGGTCATGCTTTCCGGTGACCCATATGACGCCATCTTGCACAACCAGTGATGGTACGTCGAGGGCGTTGCTCTCGGTAGCTCCACAGTACTGAATAACGTGTAACCCTTAGTACTAAGGAGCCATTGCCCGCTATTGGTACATAATAACATTGAATCCTTGTCTGTAATCATAAATTACTACATAAATAGTAGTGGTAAATGGTATACCTTCACTACTATTTATGTAATAAACAATTAGTACATGATAACGTTGAATCCTTCCTTATTATGTAATAGCAAATGCGACCTGAGTTGCCTTTTCTATACTACTGGAATAAACCTATGAAATATGGTAGCAAAAAGTGAATGTCCCTTGCTGTGGAGAAAACCAAACAAAACATTTTAGGTAAAAATAGTCATTATTAATAGCTATGACACTAAAGGAGAAATGTACAGACGATTATGTTTTTAGTAAATAATCGTGCTGGTTAAGGTCTTTCTTAAAATCCTCAAATGACACCAGCAAATGGTCTTTTTAAACAACTTTGAATATGTTTGAGAGTGGCATTGAGTATTCTTCGGAATTGAGAATAGGTCGGTGATGAGAATTCTTTGGTACTGAGGATGAGTCGATATTGAGAGAAGGTCGGTATTGAGAATAGGTCATTATTGGTATTGGGAATTGGTTGGCATTAAAAATAAGACGGTATTGAAAATTATTCGGTAATAAGATCAGATAAGTATTGTGAACATGTCGGTATTGAGAATAGGTTGGCATTAAGCATAGGTCGGTATTGACAATTCTTCAGTATTAAGAATAGGTCGGTATTGAGAATAGGTCGGTATTATAAATAGGTCGGTCTTGACAATATGTCGGTATTGGTATTCGTATTGATAATAGGTCGGTATTGATAATTATTCGGTATGAAGAATAGTTTAGTATTGAGAATAAGTCGGTAACATGTTGAGAATAGGTCGAGAATGATTGAGAATAGGTCGATATCGAGAATTCTTCGATATTAAGAATATGTCGGTATTGAGAATATGTGGGTATTGAGAATAAGTCGATATTGGTGTTGACAATATGTCGGCATTTATTGACAATACATGTAGATCGGTATTGAGAATATGTGGGTATTGAGAATAATTCGGTTTTGGTATTGAGAATAGGTCGGCATTGATTGAGACTATTTTGGTATTGAGAATATGTCGGTTTGGGTATTGAGAAAAGGTCGACATTGAGGATAGGTCGGTAATGGGAATTATTTTGATATTGAAAAAAAGTCGGTATTGAGGATATGTCGAATCTTTGTCAGGATTTACGTTAGACTTAATTCTCGGTCTTCTAAGAAGTTTGAAACCCCAAAAAACATTTTCGGTAACGGACCGGAGTGGACTCGTTTATACTTGAAATGTCATCTTGAGTATACTTAAAGACTAACAGAATGTCCCCGAAGTATTTTTAATGCATCAATTGACATTTACTTGGGATAAATTCATAATTACAATGATGCGAGTGCTGTTCGTTAGTCTAAGCTCTACTTCACGGCTCTCGTTGGCCATCTTGGCCCTAACAAACAAACAGCACTAAACTACTGTAAATGCAGTATCGCAAACTATATGGTTAAACTTTGTTGGCATTTCTGAGTAAGACCCTTTCTGATGGGTGAAGTACCATCCATCTCATATTGTTTAATTGACTTCATAAATGTAGACTAGAGAAAATCGTAACAGAAACACATGTGACAGAGTCACTCTGTTTGCTTGGGATAGGGAATTTTCAGGTCATGAACTGAAGCGTCGCGCTGTGACTGGGCCACTCTGCTCGCTTATGAGGAGTGTTGTCCACAGTGCTGCATCGGGCTAACCTTGTTTCACGGAATCAGTCATTTCCGTGTGTAATCGGACACCAATTAATAAATGATAATCACACCCGAAACTTTTATTAATTGATAGCAATGCAGAACCTCTGGATCAGGGATTCGGGATTGTTTGGCACTTGGCATGGCAAATTATGTTTACTATTTTTCGAAACTTTGACTCGCGTGACATCAAAAGCACCAATGGTGCTAACCTCCTTGAATAACCCGC
>JARFOD010095556.1:0-17183 GCA_031763545.1 Mopalia muscosa | reverse complement strand
CTAGTTATGTAACTCAGTGCCGGAGTCAATTATAGGTTTAGCAGGCTGAGTTATATAACTCAGTGCCGGAGTCAATTATAGGCTTAGCAGGCTGAGTTATGTAGCTCAGTGCCGGATTCAATTATAGGCTTAGCAGGCTGAGCTATGTAACTCAGTGCCGGAGCCAATTATAGGCTTAGCAGCTGAGTTATGTAACCCAGTGCCGGAGTCAATTATAAGCTTAGCAGGCTGAGTTATGTAACTCAGTGCCGATTCAATTATAGGCTTAGCAGGTTGAGTTATGTAACTCAGAGGTGGATTCAATTATAGGCTTAGCAGGCTGGGTTATTTAACTCAGTGCCGGAGTCAATGATAGGCTTAGTAGGCTGAGTTATGTAACTCAGTGCCGGAGTCAATTATAGGGATTGGCAGGCTTAGTTATGTAACTCAGTGCCGGATTCAATTATTGGCTTAGCAGACTGAGTTATGTAGCTTAATGCCGGATTTAGCTACAGGCTTAGTTATGTAACTTAGCTGATTGAAACCTTGGGTTCAAAACCTAGGGAGTCTCCAGCTCTGGTTTAGACATGCTTGGAGGGTTCTCACACGTGCAAATGCTCGGGACCTCTTTCTCTCTGTATTCGGCTATGATGTAACCAGGTTTGTATTGTGCACAATATAGAGTTCTATGCAGTATACGTCAAGTTTTGTTATGAATACATCAAAATCGACAGAAAGTCAATGTTAACACCCAACTTAATGGACCAAATGATTTAACTTTGTTACCATTATTTGAAATGTATACAATGTATTTTAAAAAAAAGAACAGTTTGAAAATTTCGTAAATTGTGTAGCTAATATGTTTTCTACTTTGCGTAATTTTATACATGTAGCTTATTTCTATCTCTTTTTGAATTTCAGGGTGTAGGTGAAGTGTATGTGTGTGGCTGAAACTCCAGCGTGGTGGACACTCTCCTTGTAATCCAGAATGGATGATACCGCTGCTTGGGAGAATCTTTCACGCAGTTTTTTGTTAAAAAAATTTGTCCAAGTAATTATCTTATATATTCCTACTCAAACGGAACATTTTTATGAACTCATTAATTCAAATCGTTTCGAAACTTACAACCATCCCAAATTCTTTTTATATCAAATCTCAAATTCTATTTATATTAAACACTTTAGAAGTTAACAAGACTCGTTTGTTATTTCTTTCCATTCATAAGAGACATACGTACTGGAGAAAGGCTTCTGTTACGCATTAACCCAGATATAAAGCGGTTCATTGGTTTAGCCAAGGATTCCTGCCACCAGAAATGTGTGTTACAGGAGTAGTTATGCTGATGCCACACGCCGTCATAGTAGTACCCATGAGTAGTATAGAAAGAGTAACTGAGCGCGCATTTATTAGTACATAATAAGTAAGGCTTCAACGTTATCATGTAGTAATGTGTTATTACATAAATAGTAGTGGAGAATCATTTGAAATATCCAGTACTTTTTATGCAGTAAATTTTTTATTACAGACAAAGAAGGAAACAACATTATTATGTACTAAGGAGCGGAGAATGGCTCCTTAGTACTTGATAAGAGATGGGCTACACGTTATTCAGTAATAAGTAGTGACCGAGAGCAGCGCCCTCCGACGTGCTGTCACCAGTTGACAAGATGGCGTCGTGAGGGGGTCACCGGAGTGCATGACCCGTGTGTCGTCTGCTTGTCCAGGGATTTTGACGGTTGTATTGTGTACAAGTCAATGGCTGTGTTTGGTTAAGTCCATGATCAGTAAAGATACTTAAGAGTTATATCATTAAACCATCGACCCCGCAAGGCGTTATAGATATTTCCTTCAGACGGGAAAGAACAGAGCGCCCTGTTTAACAAATTGGCCTAGACACCCTTAAAGAACAGGAAGATAGAAATATATCTAAGTACATCAGCAATTTTACTGACTGCCACAAATATTATTGAAGAACAAGAAGATATACATATGCTCAAAGTATATCAGTAATTCTACCATATGGATATAAAACAAAAGGCGACAACACTACAGACTAAAGCAGGACAGAAAAATTTTTCAAAAAAGAAAGAAACTAACGAAATGACGTTTTTGAAGCCATAGAAGATTTGTTTTTTAATATTTTAATCTGCTGCGACTATAGAAATCTAGGTTAAAGTAAATGATAATCCCAAACTAATTGATAGGCTTAAGGTCTTGCTGGACCCCGTCGGCTCAAAACCAATACAATTTTTTGTTATCGCCTGGATTAAAAGTTTAACACAAACCATATGTTGGTGAACAAAAAAAATCGAAATTCTAGTTTCAAACAGTTAAATTGGAGCCCATAATTTTGTTTTCCCATGATCATACATGCGATTCGCAAAACTGAATTGCCTATTTCTGGCGCTTCAGTTTTAGGAAGATTCTACATTTTCCAAGGCGTATTTCTTAAAAAAAAAAACTATTCATGTTAAAAGCTTCATATTCGTACCAGTGTAAAGAGCACTATGTGATCTAGTAAACGGGGCGTAATTTTTTTAGAAGTTCGTCCTTCATTTTTTCATGTTTGCTGAAAGTTGCATGTTACATTTTTTATAAGACTTTCCAAGGTGGGATAGACAAAACAAATCAATGGGATCGTTCTTATCAAAATTTAAAATACTGAGGCACTGTTTATTAGTGAAAGAACCATTCTACTCGGTCACATAATTTATTTAGTGTTATCTTTATTGCACCATTTTGCACTATTTTAAGAAATAATTCACATATGTATTTGTAATCCTGTGTATTCAAACTTTCCAAAAATATATACATACATATGGCACAGATTTATATTCTTCTGTACAAGAGACTAAATATAACCGATGTTCGGGAAATCGGCCAAGGGTCCAGCAAAACCTTAAGCGAAGAGACAACAAATAGATTTGGCTGTCAGCAATTATAGAGATGTCGCGAACTCCCAAGGCCAAACAGAGAAAATCAGCGAGTATGAAGATATTCTGCTCTTAGCAAAACACAGTAGATAGTCAATTTAGATGCGTAAGTTGGTCGAAATACGCTGTCTATTGTCTTCACATTACATAATGCACTAACGAACAAAGAATGTTGGCGCAGATCCCCTTCCATACGTGTGTGTGGTTGGGTGATTGATGGTTATATGGTAGATATACAGATACCAACACAAGAAAAATGTTAATACAGGCTTTATTTCAACAGTAGCTACAAAACAAGAAATAAATCTGAGAAAACAATGTAAACACCCTTGCTTTAGCTCTTCTAAACGGCTATATTTCTTGAATTTAATAGTAGAAATGGCATATTTACCACTGTGAGCAAGTACTCAGTTAAGTGGGGGTGTTTTTCCTATTATCAAAAAAAAAAAAAAAGGATATCTGCATGGATAAATGTTTCACTTGAGTAATCTGATTATAAAAGAAGTTAAACGTATGTATTTCATGCATTGGTTTTAAAAGTGTTGTATGAGCCCCCCAAAAAAAAAGAAAAAAAAAGAGCATTGTTTTAACATTTGGCAACCGGTATCAACCCTGTTTGTGGACGGATCATGATGGTTTGTCATGATGTTCCATTATTGTTTTTTTTTTTATGTATCGAATACATTCCTCCCAGTATATTTGAACAAGGTTGATCAGTGCTAAACATTAGCGAAATAAACTTACATTATAAACTTCTATGAAACGGTGCCGGCTTTATACAAGAAAACAATTTCACTTGACAGGGTACAGCCTTGATTGTACCTTCTTAGAGGAGATAACTTCCACAGACAAAAAAACTTCCACAGACAAAAAAGTAATTTTAAATGTCCCACGCTCCAGCGCGAAACATAAGTATTATTGAACAACACAGAGAGAGAGAGATCATGCAAGATCAGGTTTTGTTTGTTGAAATGTGCCATTTTTTTAACCAATCGGAATACAAAGGTATAACAAATCCGAAAACGGTTCATAAAATGTAATCAGATCAAAGGACGTAGAAATAAAAGAAAATAAAAGCAACAATCACAATTTCATAACAATATTAGTAAATATATGCTGGAGATTCTTCAAACTCTTCTCCAAAAAAGAAATGTAGACCGATGGCTTAATGTACATAAAGCTTATTTGGCTAAATAAGTACATGTAATAGACAAGCAGACAGCTACAACTGGTGAACTAGTGTGTCAGCTCTGATCAGGAGAAGAGGTCTACTCCTGGTCATGACAAATACAAATTTGCTTCCATGAAAATCAACAATAAATATTGTTTGTTTGTTTGATTGGGGTTTAACGTCATATTCCAGGGTATTTCACTTATATGACGACACGCCAGCCCAATGGGTGAAGGAAACTGGCAACAAATGAAGACAGGACGGGACTAATACAGAACGATGACAACAACATATGACAACAACAGGACGCAAGACAGGCACCACAAACAGATCCGCTTCATGTCCCCCTTTTAGCTATGAGAGCACCAGGACAACATGAAGCTCCCTCCAACCACCAACCAACATTAAAGAAAAACATTTGTGTATCCATGAAAGGGAAAAGAGAGAATACAGTTAAAACTGAATGTACCTACCAAGTTTCATGATTTTAGAGTCACAATACTATTCTAATTATCTTCCACAAACGGATAAAAGCAATCTGGACACACTCAATTCTGTACATAGAATACCAGCACAAAACCTACTTCTCTCGGGAATTCTAACAGAGCAATATTTGTTCTATAGTTTGTATAAAAACACCAATTTGTTCCCTAATAAATTTGTTTCTGGAAATCGTTTGTTTTTCTCACATTCCTCGAGCAGGTAAACACACATGTAGGTGTATCAGTGTTGACACAAATGTATGAAATTCAAAATAAATGTAACTTTATTTGGTTAGATTTATTCATAGCATTTCAAAAGAAGTAACCTTTGAAAAAATATAAAAGGCTTAAGATAAAAACTATCACCATTGAAACATTTATCAAAAGGACTATAAAAGAGAAGGCAAGACTACACAGTAAAACAAATTTATGACTGTACAAAAGGTAATAATTTTTAACAAAAAGAGCTTGCTGTACTCAAAAAGTTCATTAGCAAAAAATACACCAAAGCATATATACTTTTTCTCGTCTTACTTACAATTTTGTTCCTATTTTAATAATAACATAATGCATATAATATACAGTAAAATAAACATTGATTACAAATTGATGCCATAACAGGTAACTCTGTACACAGTGGTACAGTTTTAATTGTGCCATCGTATTGAATGTGTATCATTGAATCTGTTTGTGAGCATGGAGAGTTTTGCTGTCATTGTGAATGATTGTTTCACACACGAAGGGTCAAGCATGATGGGTGAGTGAATAAACCCCTTCATCAGGCAACACACTCACAAGATAGACAACAATAAGAGCTCTACTGTTATAAGAAGTAAAGCAGTCAAAATGGTTGACTTTTGTTCAAACTTACTTAGTTGTTAAATGTTTCCAGAGTATCATACAAAAGCAGAAATATATAACAAACATATAATAACCCACAGCTGAATTCAAACAAAATCCTCACCAAATCAATTAATATTTACCATCACCTTCATACTAATTATAGCTCAGATATGTGTTGGTTGCAATGCAAAAATAAATCCAACAAATAGTCAAATATATGATATATCAGAAATATATATATAGCTCGCTTTTAATTTCTGTCACTATTTGGTTATGATGATAGAATAGTATACATTAAAATGTTATGTAAGAAATCTTAAGCTTATATACACAGATATTAGTAAGACTTGAAATCCATATTAACAGCTATGCGGCCTCAGCTTTATATAGTTATCAGAAACATGTGGCAAAGGAGACTAACATCAAACCATTGACATATCTACCATGGTAAAAGTGAAATAAAATTATCTCATTTTAAGAAGTAAGATCAATGTACTAGCTTTACTAAAGCCTTGCAAAAAAATCTCATAACAAATCCAAGCTTAGCTTTGATCGAGTCTTTTTAAGGAAGAAGCCTTATTTTGCATTCCAAATGCATTATGGTAAGAAATAGAGATTCTAAATGGGTTCCTTGAAATCGGAGCATTCTGAGTATTTATTAGTATAACAGTTAATTATGGTAAAATTATGTTAATTGTTCCTGAATTTCACATCTATTGTTCTTTTTTTTAAATAATATTGAGCAAAATCCAACAAAAAAAACAAAACACACAACAAATTAGAAATAAAATAAAACAAATAAGATCCTGGGATCAAAATACATGTCATTGAAGGAAAAGTTTCATTTTGATAACTTGAATCAATTTGGTAAAAAAAAAAAAACTTGATTTAGCTTCTTGATGCATTATATGGCAGAATATACAGTCCAAAATGAGATTCTTTTAAAATAAAGCACTTGTACTGGTCTTTCAGCACTTAAATGTATCTTTTTTTTTTTTTATATAAAATGTAAGAATGTTTTCTAACAAAATCATGTGCAATAGATAAAATACATAAATGCTAAATGGTCCTGTGATTGCTGAGTTTGTTTGGGGAGAAACAGCATCATTATTGCTTCCAAATGGCCGTATTGTAACCATAATCTTGAGTAACAAATCAACAGGATAGCTACAATAGGGGTTTTCTGAACAAAACAACAAAAACCCTTAAAACAGTCAATTTTTTATGAGATTTTAAAATAGCAGCTGCTGCAAAGATGATAACCCAACCTTTTTATATACAGATTAAATGGTTCATTTAAAATACATACATGTATTATAGTGAATGAAGTTAAATTTACATCAAGTTTGTCTTTAAAAGGGATTGTTGGCATCAAACCATGACTTATAAAAGAAACACTTGTCAATTAATAAAAATGCAAGAGGTATGAAAGTTACCAGATGTATCTAAAAAAATAAAAACATGAGTAAGTGGCGATTCCGGAAAGCAATTTCTTAACTTATGTTTTATGTTCTTATTTATTTATCAAAGTTGTTTCATGTTAATACTCACCCCCTGTAGTTTAACAATTACATGCACCTTTTCTTGGTAACTTCAGTCCCATTATATTTTCTATTTAGGTTTTGAGGGGAATTTTTTTATAGATAATATGAAAAATTTCAGAAGAAGTTAAGACACATAGATAGTGGATACTGGATAGAGTTGTCATGTTTATGTGTCTATAGGAGAGACAATGTCCCTCAAATGGCTGTAGTTCGGATAACGGATTCTCTTGTAGAGTGCTGGAGCTACGAAAGCTACCAGTAGTCCCAACAAAAATGCAACGATGAATAAAACAGCAACAACAAAGCCTGCAACTGAAAATCAGAAAAGAAAAGAGGTGATACATGGTTTACCGGAATGTTTAGTTCTGGGTTAGGGCTAATACTAAACCTTACCATAAAAGTAACCTTAATATTAACTCTAAAGGACAACACGAAACCTAACCCTAAACTAAACCTAACCCTTACATATCTTACATGACAGACTGACCCAAAAACCTAGAGATATCCACAGATTACACGGAATACAATTCATATGAGAACAGATATATTGTATGTGTGTGAGCTTCCCTGGATGTTATCAGGTGCATCTCTCAAACACATCTCTTGGCTTTTCCAAGTCGATAGGTTTATTGACTGATTCATGGTTCAATGGGGATTCACTTATATGGGGGATGTGTATTCCAACAACAATCAACACCCGAAATGAATAAACTTTAAACGTCAAGTGTTTTCATAATGTTGCTAAATTAATCTTCCTCTAATGTTAATTAGCAGGTGGATTGGGGAAGTAATGGAAGCAAAAGAATATTCATATCATCTAGATATGACAATGATTGTTCACAATAAAATCAGTAAAGTTTGTATTCGGTTGTGCTCTCTGTTTGTTTGATTGGTGCTTAACGTTGTACTCAAGGGTATTTCACTTATATGCCGATGGATTGTCCACTTCACACTGTAAACAGCTTTATAATGGTGGAAAACTGCGAGAAAGCCAGTAGTGCACCTTAATGTGATAGTCTGACTTGTATTACCTCCTGTTGTTGTTGTAATGGTGTTAGAACAATCTATTTCGTCACTCATATCTCCACATTCATCTATGCCGTTACACTTCCAGGCTGGCTGCATACAAACACCATTTTTACATTGCTGCGATACCGGACAGACTGAAAATAAACACAGAGAGGTGTGCACACTTCATCTAATCATAAAAATGGACCCCATAGAGGTTGGTTATGCTGGGTATTCCTGACAGGATGAAGTATAACAAAGTGTTGTAATAGTCATCCAGAATATTTAAAAATACTTTTCGTCTTGGCCAAAATGACCCCAGTTCGAGAAAGGTTATTTATCTATGTAGATACATAGCCTCATTAAATAAGAATGGACTCCATGAAACACTACATGTATGTATTGGATCTGATTATATCCTTACTTAAAGATCCCTTTAGTTGCCATGGAAATAACATAGTTAACAGAAATATCCTTGTTCCGATAGGAATTAGGCTCATTCATGTAGGAACCTTACATCTACCACTCTAATTATTTAATAAAAATTGTTACCATAAGTTGTATAACTCAGTTTGAAAGCAAATCCAGGGGCATTTGATGGAGATTTATGCATATGGTACATATACCGTATCCATAGCTGATTGGTTCTTGAAAATAGGCCAGACACCTTCTTATTGGTCAGTTTGATCGGGCTAAGAGGAGACTTCTGGGAGTTACCGTCACGGATCTCCAAAGTATTGTTCCTGTAACAACAAAATAATCTGTAAATAAGTGCGACTGGTTTGGCTTCCTATTTCAGTAGATTGAATATTAGCTCCCTCTATATTAACAACTCTGATTTCTGGTAAACAGTGTAATACAATTTGCATATTCAGTAAACATTTGGGTAAACAGTGAAATACAATTTGCATGTTCAGTAAACTTTGCAGTTTTCATTATCAGTACCTCTTATTTCTGTATCAAATTTCATTAACCATATACAGTCTGAAACTCAGGAGTTGTTTAAACTAACAAGCATTTACAAAAACCTACGGGAAAATAAGATACATTAATTTTCAATATTGCTAACACTATAAAGTTCTCTGGGATATTACACTTGTAATCTGACGGAGGTACGGTACAAACAAGTAGGGGTTAGTCACAAACACACAGATTTCTGATGCAGGATAGTTAATAGACACCAGTTAGCACTACTCACATGTGTGTGCTCTGCCACTCGTTTAACAAAAGATGCTATTACAAAAATAACAAAACGCACCAACTTTGCAAGTAGACACATGTACCGAAAAAAGAAGTTCATCAGAATTTCTTTTGGAGGGTCCAAATCAAAAAGATAGACTGTTTGTTTGTTTGATTGGTGTTTAACGTCCTACTCAAGGATATTTCACTTATATGACGACGGATTGTCCACTTCATACAGCCTTATTATGGTGGAAAACTGGGAGGAAACCTCGTAAAAACCACCCCCATGATTGCCGGATCCACAACATGTGACTCGCTCATATACCTGATGGTCGAAAGACAGACTAAAACCCAGGAACGGTAAATCGAAGCAAGTTCAGTTCAGGAAGCGCACTAGCTACCAGTGAGCCATGGCCGCGGGCCCCAAAAACATATGAAACTAGGCAGTCTCATGAGTCTGCCTTTTGAAGGGAACCAATCGAAAAACCATGAACCAGCCTAAGTGTACATGAGGACTTCTGAAAACATGTCAAAAATAGCTGCAGAAATAAAATGTGGAGCATCAATCTATGAAAGTTTTGGCGCCTACTTTTTGTCAAGACTCATTTTCCACAACAGAACAATCATGATTTTGTTCTTATTTAAATGCGTTGATATGTTAGGTATTTAATTTGATGTCCAGGTAAACTGAAGACACCTCTATATCTAACTAAAAATTTAAGTTGTGAATGAGACAATAAAAACCAGACCTGAATCAATAATTCTTACCTGGAGATTTTAGAGAAGCTTTCAAGGTCAAGGTCAAACTGTACAATATGTACAGAGCTAGAGTTATCTTTCTTGGCAGGTAGTTCAATGATCCAAATACATTCAATACTAGAGGAAACAGACGTAGGGAAGTCTGGTGTAGAAACTAATCCCTTCTTACTAGACAATATTCCACCATAGTCTGGAAAAACAGTTAGAGTCAGTCTCCTTTTGTATGTAATTTACATTGTAAGGGGTAATTTTATATACCCTACAAATGTATCTTCAATGGTAAACTAAAACTTAAAATAAACAAAAATGTTTTTTATGACAGTTCACAATTATTATATTCCACCACTGTTATTATGACACCATTTAGAATTTCTTTAAGAATCAATATGAAGAAGTTATTAGTCGATAACGCTTTATATAAATAAACTCCAAATGACATGCAAACAAAGTGCATGTACATGTAAATTGGGTTATCTCTTGTACCCAATGATTTATTAATAAGATATTGCAAAGTAAATTTTTGACAATAAACTTTTCATGCTTTGAAGTTAACATACCTATTGTTCTATATGATATGTTAAACCCTTGTCCAGAGCTCCCGCTCTGGTGGGACTCTTCCGACGTGAAGTTAATAATAACATGTGGTCCATGAAGAAGTATGTCACTTGGGGTAACAGAGCCATTAAATTTCTGGGCTGAAGGTAGGCTGCTTCCATCAACAGCAGGATCATAGCCAGCACTAGGGGTTTTATTTACATATTCAACAAAACTGACACTATGATTTGGGTCGAGTTGAAAAGTTTCAAAGGATATATAAACAAGTTGACCATCTTCAACAGTTGTATTCCAGACACATTTGATGTTTAATGGATAACGTTCATTAGGGTAAAATGGACTGTAAATATTGCCAGTGCTGTTTGTAGGTAAAGTGCCTCCACAGACTACAATAAAATCAAATCAAATATATCAGAAATGCGCACAAAACAAGGATTTTTTTCCACTTATCGCGTTCACAACAAATGCAGGCATGAATATTCTAAAATTGTAAAATAAAATCCATGCAGTTTTGCAAAATTTGATGAAATGCAATCCCATCTGCGATCTAAACAGGGGGCGGCTACATTCCAAGTTTGAAGTAAGTCTGCTAATTTATTCTCTACTGTGATTCATATTTGTAAGACATACTGGCATGAATTATGTTATAACAGCTATTTTGTTTAATGGAAACTGGTGAGAGGCAATCCCATCAATCCTCTTATCAGAAGAAGGTACATTCAAAGTTTAAAGTTAATCGAAGAATTTTTTAAAGCTAGCGAGTTTACAAGGTTTTGTGACAGATAGACGGAAGTACGGACACCAAGTAGCATTTCTAATTCCCCTAGTGGGGGATAAAAAAAGTTTACTCCAAACTAAGCTTACGTTTTTCTGCTGTGAATGTATAATCTGCCTTCACTGTCCTGACGGCTGTATCCATTGTGCCACGGGTGTCATTTGAAAGACCAAGGAAATATAACAATCTACAATGACAATATACTGTCTGATTGATGGAATGAAAGGCAGTTCACATACAGGACTTACATGATGTGCCAGCCCTGTTCTCAAGGAAACTGTCTCAGGGAATAAACTATCCAAGATTTCATCAAAAGATCATCTCCCTTGATGACAGGATTGTTCCATTACCAGAATAATAGTTTCTTTCCTATTTAGTCCGAGATTTTTATTTTCTCTCAGAACAATTTTCAAGGATAAGTTTGTTTGTTTGATTGGGGTTTAACACATACTCAAGGGTATTTCACTTATATGAGCCCAATGGGTGACGGAAACCACCCTCAACACCACTGGAAACAAACAAAGACAAGACGAAACAAAATACATGACACCAACAGGATGCAAGACAGACATCCCAGACAGATCGGCTTCCTGTTCCCCGTTAGCTCTGAGAGCACCAGGGAAACATGAAGCTCCCTCCAACTTCAAGGATAGGAATTATAAAACTGAAGCAGAATCTACAGCAAAACACGTTTTACAAATCTTTTGTTTCCTAGTTTGGTTGAGGTTATAACACTGTGCTGAAGTCAGTGTAAGCCTAATGATTGAAGATAACCGCCCTTGTCAAATAAATGACAACACAGGAAAATATAAACACAAGAACAACTCAGGTTTATGTTACCCCTGAGCTTTATAAGTATCAGGGCACAAGGTTTTGTTTGTTTGTTTGTTATATTGGGGTTTATAGTCATACTCTTCAGAATTGTACTTTGATGTATATATGACAACAAAGGATAGTTGACTTCACACTTCTATTAGCTAACATACAATAGAAGACCGTGAGGAAACCTCATAAAATCACCTCCACCATTGCCAGACACCTCATGTGACTTGCTCATATACCTGATGATCAACATGTGGACTCGAATCCCTGGACAGTACATGGAAGTAGGATTAGTTAGCAGACATGCTAACCACTAAGCCTCAGCCCCCAGGACACAAGGAAGCTCTATCCTAATCACCACCAAATATCTGCTTATTTAACTTTAGAGGTATCAGGCAAACCTTACCTGGCTCCATTACTTGAAGGTATTACAATCACAGGTAAATCCAGTGTCTCCTCACTAGAATTACCTCCCCTTACTAACAGAATGTTGCTGTTGTATTCAGACAGACCATCATACATTGTCAGGTTGTCAAGCAGTTGGAAACCCTTCAGTGAGGCTCGTACTAAATACACTCCTGGAAATAAAAATTCTTCAGGTGTTATAAATAAAACCATAATACAGTTACTGAAGATCAGTTATTTTGTGTTAACACTGCTGTACAGTCCTGTCTCAGTGGGAGTTAGATTACTTGGCTCACTTCTGATAGATTTGGTGCATATTATTTCAGCAAGTACCATGGTCTTAGATATACACAGAAAGAATGAACATTTAAGTCAATTAATGAAATCATATTGCTTATAGTCGTTAATCATAAAAACCCAAATGCCTCATTTATATGTATACATGTAGTCACAAAACCTTTTTTAGTGGAGATTAAAGTAAAAGGAAAATAGATTTAGATATTACTGTGTTTTAATGATAGACCCAAACTGACCATCTTGCTTGCTTGGCTGAATAACCCAACTGCAACCTTTGACCTCTGACCCATCCTGTTTAACATGACCTTCATAATGACCTTGCTCTCCTTCAGATATGGCATCGCAGGCTGTCAGAACAAAGGACAAGATTTAATACAACCATATGCTGTCAGATTATGCTTGATATGTTATTATGCTGAATTGTTTATTAAACATTTTGAACAACTTAATTTTATATTATTAAGAAAGGGTTAGTTAACATTGATAGATCACTATGGGAGATAAAGACATATATAGAGTACCATTTAACCGATATTAAATTTTTAAAATTTTAAATTTTAAAATTGTTGTGCTTAAATTACCAGGGGAAGTTTTCATTTGATAAAATTAATAACAAGTTTATTCTTTAAAAAAATAAATAAATAAATAAAAAAAAATATAAAAAAAAATAATAAAATAAAAAAATGATTGAATGAAGTCATTTGATCCAAACCTAAGTGAAACATGTACTAGCATCTAAGATAAGATGTATGAAATGTTTACCCTTTAGTCCTTTGCTACTTGCATGTACATATATTCAAACACAAGAACATAATGTATAAAATCAACTTTTATCTAATTATCCTAAAGAAAAACTGTTGTTTTACTCTGTAATATGGGGAACATTTAATCTATACTTTATTTGGACTGTTTAATGACCATTGTACATAAAATCGTTTCATGTATACGAACACTGTTAGTCTGTCCTAATGCAATGCTGGGAATATGGATTTATGGATGTATGTGTTTAAATAAGAGTTGTCAGGTTTTCAGTGTACAAACTAACGAAGCATCACCAACCGGGAACATTGACAGAAGTTATAAATAAGTTTGTTTGTTTCATTGGGGTTTTACATCATACTCAAGGGTTTTTTCCACTTATTTGACCATGTGACAGACCAAATTGTGAAGAAACACCCTTGATAAGAAACAATATGACGAACAATCACAGAAAAAAAACACACAGTATCCTAAATCAGGAGGCGTGTTCCCAACCACATGCTGTTGCTTTTAAAATACCTGTGACTGAATTACACAAAAGACCAGGAAGGAAAATAAATGAATATTGCTTACAAAATGGTGGAATCAAAATGAGCAAAGAAAACTGTTTGTGGTTTTAAGCTGTACATTCCCTGAAATGATCTGAAGTTATACCTTGAATTTGTCCTGAAAATTCTGCAGTGAAAAATCCTCTGAGTTCCAAATTACTAGCTACAACCAGCATGTGGGATTCAGAGCTTACCACTGGGTAGTATGGTAAATCACTCCTGAAAGGAAACAAGACATCTATAAAAACCACAACGTGTAAATACAAGAGAGGGTGGGGGGTACTTGCTAACATGCTCTCAGAGCTAGGAGACAACACAAAGCCGAGTCGCTGTGGTGCCTTGTGATTGTTTCAGTTTCTGGTCATTGTTAATGATAGCGATAGGTTTTATCACCGCAATCTTGATCATGTGACGCACATATAACCACTCTAGTATCATGTGATATGCCTGATCATGTGACATAACAGCATGTTGGGGCTATAACCAGTAGTTCAGACTTTGCTTGTTGAAGATGAGTTGAGGATGCCTTTTATATGTATCTTGAAATATCTTATTATTATTTTAATGTCTAAAATATTAAAGAAATAATCTGTCTTTGACACAAAATAAACACAACTTTACCATTTCAAAAGAATTGTGCTGCTTTGAAAACTCATTAATGAATGTCAAGTGCATGCTTTTCAGTCCTTGTGTTGCTCAATTGATGGAATGATTAATTGGTGTTTTACACCAGCTTAAGGGTATTCCACTTGTCTCTGTTAGACCATCATAACAGGTAATAGTGGAGGCAGGGTAAAGAGAACTGTTTGTTATCAAAAATCTCACCTGAACTCAGCCAGTACTGGACTTGTCTCTGTTAGACCATCATAACAGGTAATAATGGAGGCAGGGTAAAGAGAACTGTTTGTTATCACAAATCTCACCTGAACTCAGCCAGTACTGGACTTGTCTCTGTTGGACCATCATAATATATTAGGTTAGACCGTAATAATGGAGGCAGGGTAAAGAGAACTGTTTGTTATAAAAAATCTCACCTGAACTCAGCCAGTACTGGACTTGTCTCTGTTAGACCATCATAACAAGTAATAGTGGAGGCAGGGTAAAGAGAACTGTTTGTTATCAAAAATCTCACCTGGAAGTAATCATTGAAATATTTACTCAAACAATTAAATAAAAGAATCCAAAAGTTGAAAAAGAATAAACAAATGACACAAATAGTGAATAATTAAAGGTCAAATGAATGGATACATTCCCCAACAAAATAATGAATATAATGCTTCTATTGAACGAATACCTATATTTCAACGCAATAACATTAAGTTACGTAGGTTTAAATGTTGTACCAGTAAAAAGGACTTTGTTCAAAGTTTGTTCTTGTCATATTTATTGTTGTCATTAATGGAGTTATTATACTCAAACCTGTTCAGTGTCTGCAACATGAAGATTATAGTACCAACTACTGGAGCCGTCAGGGTTTACACCATGACCTTCTAGAGTTCCGTTGTCCTTGAAGACACCTCCAAACTCTGAAACACAGTCAAGAGAATACAGACAATTTTTTAACATTGTACCCATGTATTTATTATACAGACTTTTCTTTATTTCAAGTCCTGCAAAGAGCTCACATTCTGTACATGTTTGTTTGTTTGTTTGTCTGATTGAGTTTAATGCCATACTTAAGGTTATTTCACTCACACGAAGGCGTGCCAGCCTGATGGGTGAAAGTAACTCCCCCCTTCCAACACCACTGACGACAAACAAAAACATCACAAGACAAATATAGGGCAATCACATGACAATACAAAGATATAACAAACATATTAGATTCCTGTTCCTGTAGCTCTGAGAGCACCAGGGCAACAGGAAGTCGTGCTAAGAGCTCACATACTGTACATGTTTGTTTGTCTGATTGGGGTTGAATGCTGTACTTAAGGTTAAGTCACTCACTCTATGGCATGCCAGCCTAATGGATAAAGGTGACCAGCCCTGACCCCACTGGCAACAAACAAAGACATCAAAAAATATCTTATGACTACAATCTGACCCCTCCTGTAGCCAACAATTTAAGTCATAAGATATTTTTTTTACAGGACATTGAAAGAAAGAGGTCACATGTTGTGCTGTATTCATAAAATTATTCTCAAACACTATTTTGTATATCCAGAGCACTTTTGTGAAGAACCTTGTAATCTCCATGTTAATGAGGTGACTGACTTTGAGGGGTGGCTGATATCCTCACATCTCCAAGCTGTAAAGCAGGGTCTACAGACACATACACTGACACCGTCTCTCCTCTGCTCACAAATGATCTCCCTGGCAATGAAAGAAAACCTTTATACAAACTACATTTATTAAGTCCACTAATCGTTTGTTAGTTAGATTGTGGTTAACAATGTCCTACAGGTATTTCACTTATTTGATGACATATTGCCCCCTTCTCACTCTATTCAATATGGTGAAGAACCAAGGTCCAATGTTGGTGATAAATACAAGAAACATTAACCTATAAGCTACTTATGCTGACATTAATCTAGTAAAAACTACCTCCATGATTGCTGCAGGCATATCATGTGACTCCCTCAAAAATAACTTCTTTGAGAGGCATTTAGAAGCAGGGATATTAACATAACAAGGTATTCTGGTTTATTGACGAGTGATGTTTCGGAGCAGATTCTAGCACTGTTTTGAAGCTAATGACTATAATACATGCAAAATGTCTATATATACAAAGAAGAGCACTACAGGTTTGAAAACAAAAATTGAATGGGTTGAGAGGAATAAGCTCTGCACAGAGAGTGGAAACTTTTTTAGGAATACATGTTGTTTTTTTCTGACCAAATAGTCATTAGTGCACCACAGGTGTAAAAGACAGTAATTTATGGCTTCATAAGATAAAGTTATGGGTTAACGAGAGACAGATTTAATGAGATCATCATAAGCAGAGGGCATGTAGACACCCATGTCTCTGTTCAATTCAGGTTTTGACCTACGAATTTGGATGGCTTCCATCAGTTTCCTTGTTTGCAGGTTAGGCAAATTTACATTAATAGTTTTTATATTGTCCCAGTCACTGATATGTTTTGTTTGTTTGTTTGATTGGTGTTTAACGTCGTACTCAAG
>JARFOD010095545.1:0-17183 GCA_031763545.1 Mopalia muscosa | reverse complement strand
TTATGGTCATTACCTTCTCTCGAGATGTCTGTAGGTTACCCATAACACAACTCGAGATTAAGGTTTATTTAGAAACTCGATTTTAATTGATCTACAAACTGATTAGCTGGGCATTTCCGGCGTACATTTCCATTTCAACTAGGTCCCAGAAGCATAGAGCCCCCTGGCTAAGGGCAGTTTGTTTGAAGAGTAGGAATGCGGTCTTCACCTAGCACTGGAAGAAAATTAACTTTTTTACAATAGGAAGACTCTTCACATTTTGTCATATGAGTGAGACCCTTAATGAGCACGGAATCGACCAATCAACCAAACCCGGCAAATCCCTATCGACTGGGCTCCGATTCGTGACAGACGTCAGCTTTATACCCTACGAGGCTTTTCATTATGTCTATTCTAGGATATTTATACACACGATTATTCAACACGGCCAAAGTGAACATTATTACTGGGTCAATTCTATGACTCCACTTCATTATGTTTTGTAGTAAACAAACATTAACAAGCACTGTCTATTATATATAATATACATATAACTATCGTTTGTACTTTAATAATTTGTATATTTTTTACTGAAGCATAAATATTGGTTGTTATATCAAATTGTCTGGACTTTGTTTTTACAGTTGGTTGCAGTGTCTTATTATTGGTAATTGTATTGAAACACTATTCATTGTTTTTCTAGTACACTTCTTATGATTGATTTAAAGAGAGAAACGTGTACATAGCTGGGGTTTTCTCTTAAACGAATCGTATGTATTGACTTTTTTCCGCATCCACACAAGGAATGGAAAAACGCATGAAAATTGACGCCAAATAGATGCCACTAGGGTTCCCAGATCTGACGGGAAACAAAAAAGGAAGGTGCCCGCACAGACTTTATTCATAAACGAACGCGTCAATTAACAACTGCCCATGCTTGGAACAGGAAATCAATTCGGTTATAGACAAAAAGTTGTCCAAACTAAGATCTTACCCAAGCGGAATACTCCCTTAGCTTCCTCGGTCGATCGTAAGAGGCGAGAAAAGAGTTGTTTTCTGTTACCCTGGTGTTCATAGAGCTAAAGAGTAACGGGGAGCAGATTTGTTTGTGATGTTCTTTATTTGTGACCGTCGTCATATAAGTGAAATACCCTTGAGTACGACGTTAAACACCAATCAAACAAACAAACAATCCTTCCCAAAACAGTGTAAATGATGCAATACTCCATGTCTGTGACAATCATTGTCACAAAACAATTAAAGCGTGAGATAATGAGGTCCACTGTTACTTCAGCAAAAATACACTCTGCATGTCTTTGTTTTTTATATAAAGTAACCAAAGAGTAGCTTTTCAATCTATAGCTAATTGAAAACCGGAGTCTGACTTTCACAGAATATTTTTTCTGACAAGTTTATTCCGTGAGTATATACACGTTTAAGCCAAATGATAACTATCAAATGAATTAACGATGATTTTAGTGCAAAAGCAGCAACGGCCAAATGTTACCTCAAACTCATTCCACCGCCCTGTAACAAAATCATGATACAACGTACCAAAAATAATTGTCTCACGCTTTGAGACCGCGAGGCAACAGGAGGCAGTCTTTATAAAAGCCTTTGATGAAAGTTTTAGTCGTATACCTGACAACAAATAATACAAACGTTTTAACAAAATTTAAATAATTCAAATAAAATGGCATTGGTCCGGGTTTCTAATCTCAATTAAGTCGAGCGTAGGCAACTAAACAAAATTACATGTTGTAAAGAGGTTAACTGTCCATTGATTTTTACCACTGTTAAGGCACAAACTACCGGTTTGTCTTTGGATATCCGCCAAGGATATTGCTTAACACAGGGTAGCGTCGCGAATTTGAATACTGAAGCATCTCTTCTCTCGAAATGTATGTGGGTAAATCTAATAACTCAAGATGAAGACGGTTCAGAAGCTAGTCTGTGATAGCATATATCATTATATTATGATATTGTGCATATGTTATTAATATTATCCCGTGATATAACAATAAACGGTCACCTCATTTTCCCCAATTTGTCGGTAATATATGTAAGTGCTCCTTACGTATGCCTGAAGGTAATGATCCTTTTAATAGATAATTAAATAAATTCAAGTAACGATAGTTTGCGAAATGCACTGAAAGGAGACGTTATAAGCATCCACCAGGGTTCTGACAAGGGCAATCTCTTTGCCGAGATGTACATACATGTACGTTTTGGCTTTGCAAGTCCCAATCTGTCGAAACTCCGGCCGTTTTTTCCATACTACTGCTACTGGTTCATTAAAAAGAATGCGGTTCCAAGTATATTGAGAAAACGTTTCAAAATGTCTAAATATTGCTTACCAGAATTTATGCAGCGCAATTATTTGAGGGGACATTAGAAACCCGATGAGGAATTTAAATGTTTATAAAAGGGCAAAATAACATCAAGCCTGTAATACTCGCTGACATAAAAAGTTGTTAGCCATTTGATAAATTGGTTGGAAACAAAAAGCGGTTTTAGCTGATCACCTTGTCCTGTCACACCCCCAAACAATGAAAGTGCTTGAAGAAGTAGAAGGATGTTACTTTCGTTGGCTGGCAGTGTGGTAGATAATTTTGATTTTGGTTGGTTAGTTTGCTGGCTGGTCGGATTTTGATTGATGGTTTATGGATTATACAAAATTCACGACCATTTCCGTCTTGCTTGATACTTCACGACATACTGTTGTTTTTTTTTCTTTTTCTATTCAATTGGAGGCACACCGGAACGGGCGATAGAATAGGCCCACATCTCCTCAGCCCTTGTCGTAAGATGCAACTGAACTGGGCGATATGTTTGCCGAGGGTCGCATCCCGTGTCGGAGAAGAATGCGAGGGGTCAAGAGCCAACTTGGCTGACAGAAGGGTAGCTAAAGCCATTTCCCGTAACACGTAACTTGTCCTAGACGGGTAGTCAATTTGGCCTGATCACTATAATCGGCTAGTCACCCGGAGCGCTACAACGCTTCAAAAATGTATTCTACTGAAATTAGTTACACTAATTATAATGTGAAAATAAGACAAGTTGGATTGGATTTTACATTTTAAATCATTTCTATAGAGCGGTAGGCCTATGTCATGTGTCAATAGAGTGGAAAGCACAAAAATAATGTTTTGACTTGTTGATTGTGCAACATGATTGGATAGCAAAATTGTTCTATTTGAGTATATCATCCATGGAGCTCCTGTTACCTGTCCCTGCTGGCTACTGCAGCTGATGTTTCAATCTTGCTGGTTACCCTGTGGAGGGTGGGGGACACGAGTTTTGAAATACAATGGCATCCGGACCACCGGTACAAATGCTTTTAAAAAAGGAAAGTCAGGTAATGATTGGTCAAAATGTAAAACAAATTCGGCCGAAATTTATATTAACCACTAGTAAAAACTAGCCTTTATTTAAATGATCTCCTTTTGCTCTCAAAAAAAAAACAAACAAATAAAACGAAGATGTGGTCTGGCGAGATTCTTGTGAAATGCAAAAGTTAGCTAATTTATAGAAGTTAACAAACATATTTTATTTATCAATTAAAGAATTTCACCAAATAAATCCCTCAACAACAAAGGCAACGATCTCTTTGACCTATCAGAAGAAGAAATTTGCACTGATCTAGCGGATAGAGGGATATCTAACGTAGAACATTTTAGTACTAAAACGGTTGTTAACATTATTTAACCAAATAAGTCACACGTGGTCATTTTCCTTCTGCTGTTTACATCAACTCGAAACAAACCAAACCTGCCCCTTCATCACAATCTGTAACAAAGGACCAATCACAGACAAACTATCAATCTCAATCAATAACTAATAAAAAGACAAACGGATACACAAAGAAATCACAAGAAGTCATCAGTCGAGCCTCCATCCGACATGTGTAAAATGTATGGAGTGACCAATTAGAGGATTGTCAAAATCCTATGTAATCTAGGAGCCGATCAACAAACTACTCATTGATTTTCGCGGAGTAATACTCAATCCCCACACACCGCCCCATAATGGATGCCATCATACAGTGAACTTTTCGAGGTATGATGACTAATATAGCTCAGCTATAATTGCTAGCTCAGTTGTATGATCCGTCAGCTATATGACTTTAAAGAAAAAAAAAACTCTAAGAAAACTGTGCATTTATTACATTCTCAGGGATCCAGGTGGTGGCTCATTATCATCTAGCTATGTCACTTGAAGTTGCCTAACCAATACAAATAGCAGAACGATACCATGATTCGGCACTTTATCTTCAAATATATATATATATATAAAATTGCATGGCCTTACCCGTCATAAACCATTTCGTTTTCTTCCTTAGGCACTTTTGAGTTAGACCGACCCATAAAACAGCCGCTCAACCTATTTTCATATCAAAATCAAAAATTTATCAAAAGTACCATACTCGCTTAAAACTGTTGCCGCGGTAACTAGCTCATGCGGATTCAACGTTAGATGTAATTCAGAGGCAGATCTTATTTCTGAAGTTTTTATGAGACTGTACGTCGTATCTCGATATACTGTATAGTTTATCAGATACGTATTCGCAGCCAATTATTACAAACCTTATCCAAAAACATTTGGTTCTTGACACTGAGCTACAGGTGACAGCGGTCCGTTACTGTTACTTTGTGTTGCTTTATGTTCCTCCAAACTGTTTATGTTTAGTTCCTAAACTTTAACATTTAGTAAAACGATTCCCAACACCATTTGTTTTGGGTTGTGAAACTTAATACGCCGCATGGTGTTATCTTTTATCATATATATGACAGAATCGAACGAAGGCGCAAATGGTACCTTAACAAATATTCTTGTCCAATATAGATGAATTCTGTCAAAAGTGTATAAAAAATGCATTTTTTTAGGGAGGATTTTATATGTTTACAAGTTATTTATTACAATGTCAGGTTTGGGAAGTACGCCACTTCATTTTTAGTTTTGTGTTCCATTGTATTTACTAAAATACGGACATATATCAATTTTGTAAAAAAAAATCTTAACAAAATGCATTGTTTATAGTAAGGATTTGATATATTTAAAAGTTATTTATTATAGTTTCAAGTTTTTGAAGTACACAACTTCATTGCTAGTGTTGTGTTTTAGTAAATAAAATGAAACACATTAGAAAAACGGACATCAAACAAATCCGTTGACAGATCAATCTATTGTTGTGTTATATTGGTATAAATTGTCTGTGCTCCTTATGAATGTAACCAGTTTAATATATATAATACTTTGGGCTACTTAGAAATGTAATAAGAAAGCAAGCATCCGGCTAAATTTTAATGACACCTGATACCCTTACCAGTCAATGATACCACAAGTTTCTCAATCTAGTTGAGACAGAAGAGGTGTTAACGAAGACATGGCCTAATTTGTGGTGACCAGAAGCCTTCTAAGGTAGTGAGTCGGGATTCTTGTATTGACCAATTAAACAAAGGCACTGAATGTCGGGTTGCTATTCGTGATGTCCGCGACTGGTGCCAGTTATTATCCGACGATTGCTGCATCAGGGGGAATCTGTGCTGGTCGAATCGTTTTAATAAAGGCTTTTATAGATGCCTGAATTGTATGGAAACTTCTTTAATTGACTTTAAATACATATATTCTGACAACTGACCAGAATGAAGAAGGAATATGTCCGCATACATATTTAGTCATTGACTCACCACTAAGCTACGCCTTTTCTCCAGGCTTCTCTGAGCTAATGTCCATCTGACACATAGGTTCAGTCGGCAATTGCAAGCACTTTCTATTACCCTTGTGCTTTTAGTACCAAGTCTGTACTGTTGGGATGTCTTTGCTTTTGTGTATCGTGGTTATCCTGTATTTTTTAATATGACCTCACTGGTATCACAATATCGCTTCAATATTGGGAGTCGTGATATTTATGAAACAACAATAATCACAGCGTAAATTTTTAATAATGAAACGAACTGAATAAATCCACCCTAATTGGACACTACTGTTATGCAGCACGATTCCAATTCTTGCAACAAGATTTTCAGTTAACTCAAAATACGTAAGTAAAATAGGTAAACCAATGACAACAAATGAAACAATAACACTTGATAAAGAATGTGCCAACCAACTTTCATAAAGATACTCCTTATAGTTTTCGAGTTCTTCTCCTGAAACGGACTGGGACCCTTCACTACAGCAAAAACGATTACAGTTGAAGGTTAACACCATGTTTCATAAAAGACTGTCTTACATTGTTTAAAGTATGTTTTTACTGAGTTCTTTCTTATTATTCTTTCGTATTATATTTTTAAGATTTATTTTAAATGACAGCATACATGTAGTTATTTATCTGCAGAAGAATCGAATGCCCCAAGCGTGATTAACTAAACCACCATGCATAACTAATATGTTGGTTAATGTTGTTACTGAGTTTTTTGTTCATAAAGGCACAAACTACAACTGTATGACAATTTTAAATGTAAAGGTGATTGATATTCAATTAAACTTTTTTAAAACGTCATGGTGAATAAATCCTTACATTTAGCTTTGCCACAAACAGCCTATTCCATGGAGTGGTCGTGGCTTAAACATAATTATCTCATTGCAGTATATCGCAATTATTATATATTTCTGAAATTAAAAGGTTTGTTGCAGTATTTATTCTTGACTCTATCACCGTGGGCCTGACTACCTCTGTTGTATCCCTACTGGATACAAACTAATATAGGTGGTGTATTTGGCATTTCTGGCCATGACGGTAAATTCCACATAGGAACAGCAGTTTCGTCAAACACATTTTAAGGCCCATTGTTATAACAATAAAATTTTGGCTAAAAGGCTGTTCTTTTGTAAATTGGCCTACTGAAACAGAACGACTTGTTTATATAGATAGGCCAAAAATGTGCATTGGATTAAATAATGAGAAGTCCTCCAATTCCTGACTGGTGTCGATCCCCTATTGGTCACATTCCGCAAACATTGGCAGCCGTAGAAGCCCTGGTAGGTAGAATTACATTCTATTGACGTATTCCGCATTCACACCAGGAACAGGTAAAAAGCTTTGGAAATTGACGCCAAATACATACCTCAAGGGTTTCCCAGGTTTGAGCGGAAATGAAGACGGGATTTGTCAGCAGTGACTTTATTCATACACGGACTCGTCAATTAACACAATTCCCTGTGGATCTAATAGGAAATCAATACGGCTATGGACCACGATTGTCCCCACACTAACGTCCAACTGACAGTTTATGTCACTGAGCTACAGGTGACAGCGGTCTGTTACTGTTACTTTGTGTTGTATTTATGTTCCTCCAAACAGTTTACGTTTAGTTCGTAAACTTCAACATTTAGTAGAACAATTACCAACACCATTTCTTTTGGGTGGTGACTTAAAAGCCGCATGATGACATCCTATATAATATATATGATAGAATCTAACGAAGGCACAAACAATAACTGAACAGATATGTTTGTCCAGTATAGACGAATGCTGTCAACTCATACAATAATGCATTGTTAATAGTAAGGATTTGATATGTTTACACGTTATTTATTACAATTTCAGGTTTTGGAAGTACGCCAATTCATTGTAAGTTTTGTGTTTCATTGTATTAACTAAAATACCTTGCGTCAAAAAAATCCACTTACAGGCTTTAAAATGAATCTATTGTTGTGATATATTGGTATGTAATGTTATGTGTTCCTTATTAATGTAACCATTTATGGTACCTTGGGCTACTTAGAAAGGTAAAAAGAAAGCTAAGATTAAATCATATTTCAATGACACCTGTCACTCAATACACTTGTCAGGCAATGATACCACAAGTTTCTCAATCAAGTTGACACAGGAGAGTTGTTAACATAGACACGACCAAATGTGAATCATGTTGAGTAACCAGAAGCCTTGTAGGTAGTGAGTCATACTTCTTATATTGACCAGTTCGACAAAAGCACTGGATGTCGGGTTGTTATTCATAATGTTCGAGACTGGTTCCAGTTACTGTCTGCAGATTGCTGTGTCCGGGGAATCTTTACTGATCGAATCTGTTTCATTAGGGCTTTTATAGATGCCTGAATTGTAGAGAGATTTCTTTAATTGACTTTAAATACATATATTCTGACAACTGACCAGAATGAAGAGGGAATATGTCCGCATACATATTTAGTCATCGACTCCCCACTAAGCTACGCCTTTTCGCCATGCTTCTCTGAACTAACTTCCATCCGACATATAGGCTCAGCCGGGAATTGCAAGCACTTTCTATTACCCTTGTGCTTTTAGTACCAAGGCGCAGCTCAACTCTGTACTGTTGGGATGTCTTTTGTCTATCAGGGTATCGTGTATTTTTTTAATATTGACGTCACTGGTATTAAAATATCGTTTCAATATTGGAAGTTGTGATATTTATGAAACAACAATAATCACAGCGTAAATTTTTAATAATAAAACAAACTGATTAAATCCGCCCTACTTGGACATTGCTGTTATACAGCGCGAGGCCAATTGTTGCAACAAGACTTTCAGTTAACTCAAAATACGCCCTCATCATAGGTAGTTCCTTATAGCAAAAGTCTTAATTGCATTTGGTGGTGAGCGTGCCTATCTTTTCTTAAAGGTTGTTTTCGAGTTCTGCTCTAGAACGGATTGTAGCCAGTTGGATGGATGGAGGAAAAAATAAAACTGGTAAATCAATGACAACAAATGTAACAATTACAGTTGATAGATAATGTGCTAACAACTTTCATAAAGATACTCCTTATAGTTTTCGAGTTCTACTCTTGAAACGGATTGGGACCCTCGAGACTAACGGACGGGGACAAATTATAACTGGTTAATCCACTACAGCAAAAACAAAAACGACTACAGTTGAAGGTGAACACCATGTTATATAAAAGAAGGTTTGACATTTTTCGAGGTATGTTTTTACTTAGTTCTTTGTTCGTATTATATTTTCAAGGTTTCTTTTAAATGACAGCATGGTTATTTATCAGAAGAAGAATCGTTTGCCCCAAGTATGATTAACTAAACCATCATACATAACTAATATGTTGGTTAATGATTTTACTGAGTTCTTTGTTCGTAAAGGCACAAACTGCAACTGTATGACTATCTTAAATATAAAAGTGATTTATATACAATTAAACTTTTTCAGAATGTCATGGTGAATATATCTTTAGATTTAATTTGTTCACAAACAGCCTGTTCCATGGAGTGCTCTTGGCTTAAACAGAATTATTTCATTGCAGTATATCGAAATTGTTATACATTTCTGAAATTCAAAGGAAAGAAGAAAATATGTTATCCAGGTTTGTTGCAGTATTTATGCTTGATTATATCGCTATGGGCCGATCTACCTCACTCTGTTGTATCTCTGCTGGATACAGACTAATATAGGTGGTATATTTGGCATTTCTGGTCTTGACGGTCAATTTCAGATAATAACAGCAGTTTCGTCAAACACATTTTAATGCCCATTGTTATAGCAATAAATTTGGGGCAAAAAGTCAGTTCCTTTGTAAATTGGCCTACTGAAACAGAAAGACTTGTTTATATAGATACCGCAAAAATGTGCATTGGATTAAATGATGAGAAGTCCTTCAAGTCCCGAGTGGTGTCGATCCCATATTGGTCACATTCCGCAAACATTGGCAGCCGTAGAAGCCCTGGTAGGTATTTTACCTCATATCAATCATTGTGTTTCTAGCCACAAGAAACCTGTACAAGGCTGGGTTTAACTGTTGAAAGAGGTTATTATTGACAATAAATTACATTCTATTGACGTATTCCTCATTCACACCGGGAACAGGTAAAAAGCGTTGGAAATTGACGCCAAATACATACCTCAAGGGTTTCCCAGGTCTGAGCGGAAATGAAGATGGGATTTGTCAGCAGTGACTTTATTCATGCACGGACTCGTAAATTAACACAATTCCCTGTGCATCTAATAGGAAATCAATACGGCTATGGACCGCGATTGTCCCCACACTTACGTCCAACTGACAGTGTATGACCTCAGACCAAGTCGGCGCGCTTTAAGTCTTCGCCTTTTTATAGACAAAAACAATTATGGAATAATCTGCTCGACACACAGTGAATGGTGTAATAATAGACGTGTTTTATTGCGATCGTTTTCAAAAAACGACACACCCTTAGAGAACAAAGCGCACTGCCACGACATTAAAAAGGCATTCTGCAGAATCAGTCATGAGGTTGCTAGTTTTTATGTATCAATGTATCACAAATCTAACTTGTAATAATCAAGCCAATTGAATACAAGTTCATGATTGTCATCGCTTCTTTTAATCCATAGCTATTAAGTGAGGAATTTTATTTGTGTGCATGACGGAGAAAAAACAACTCGAAATATTTCCATCAAAAAAGTAACTGATAAAAGAAACACACGATACAACGAGCCAAATGTTAATTTCCTGAAGAATGGCGACCCATAGACAAAGGCAATCAGTTATTAAAACTTATTATCGAAAACCTTAACGAAAATGTCACTAGTTATAAACAGTTTATCTTTAATCGCTATCATATTTTTCTCCGCCAAAAAACGATACATGACCTCTGTTAGTGGCATATATTAAAAAATATAACTTTTCAAAAACAAATTGAAGGTATATGATAAATAGACTATATGTAAAGTGTGTGTTATGTTCTCTATTGAAAAACATAATTAAAAAATTGAAGGTATATGATAAACAGGATATATGCAAAGTTTGTGTCATCATATATTTCTCCACAACAATATTTTAAAATAATATAAATTTTTTTTACACTGATAACATTAACATTAATTTCATCATAAATAAAACAAATGACTTTATACAATTATGAAAGTAATAAAATTATGTGCGTTTCTTTGGCCGCCTACATTCTTTGTTGACTACCGTGCTGAACACGACCCTTTTTTAAATTTTGACATTTTTATACTGTTGATTAGATGTACACCCATATCGACACCAGCAGTGGCCATGATGACAATGACCATATAGCGACGTCAAAAAGATTGAGATATCTTTAAAAATGTCTGTGCTAATTACCTGGCTTGTGTTAGGGTTCATTAGTTTGCAAGTTCTCAGCGGCTCAGAATTATCAGAAACCATAATAATAAACACCACGTTTATGGTAAATGGTAGCAGTTATGGGAGTCTCGTAATGCCGAAAAAGGTGGTCCCCTAAAGGCAAAACGGTCGAGATCCGTGGACTTTTTTTAGTAACGTCACTATGCAAGAACGTGTTTGACGTCATGCAAAAGCTCCACTATCCCGAATGCTGTGACGTCTGAGAACGTTTTTGCAGGGATAAAATTACCTCCCATGCCAACTTCCAGAGACTCCCATTGCGGATATTTAATGAATTGTATCCAATAATTTTATGACAAACAAATAATTATTAACAAATAAATATAAAATTAAATTTGTAATAAAAGCAAATATAGTTTAAGAAATGCAGCGAAAGGAACAATTATAAGTATCCACCAGGGATTTGAGACGGGCAAACGCATCCAAATATCACTACCTTATCCACAAACCTTTGGTTCTTGACACTGAGCTACAGGTGACAGCGGTCCGTTACTGTTACTTTGTGTTGTTTTTATATTCCTCGAAACTGTTTATGTTTAGTTCCTAAACTTTTACATTTAGTAAACAATTCCCAACACCATTTGTTTTGGTTGGTGAAACTTTATACGCCGCATGATGTTATCCTTTATCATATATATATGATAGAATCGAACGAAGGTGCAAATGGTAACTTTAACAAATATGTTTGTCCAATATAGATGAATTCTGTCAAAAGTGTAACAAACATTCATTGCTGACAGTGAGGATTTGATATGTTTACCAGTTATTTATTACAGTTTCAAATTTTTGAAGTGCACCACTTCATTGTTAGAGTTGTGTTTCATTTTATTTACTAAAATACGTTAGAAAAACGGATAACAAACAAATTCATTTACAGACTCTAAAATCAATCTATTGTTGTGATATATTGGTATATAACGTGTTGTGCTCCTTATGAATGTAACCATTTTATTATATATGATACCTTGGGCTACTTAGAAATGTAATAAGAAAGCAAAGATCCGGCTACACTCGATACACTTCCTAGTCAATGATACCACACGTTTCTCAATCAAGTTGAGACAAAAGAGGTGTTAACGCAGACATGACCTAATTTGTTGGTGACCAGAAGCCTTCTAAGGTACTGAGTTGGGATTCTTTTATTGACCAATTATACAAAGAATGTGGGGTTGTTATTCGTGATGTCCACGAATGATTCCAATTTTTATCGGACGATTACTGCATCAGGGGGAATCTGTACTGGTCGAATCGTTTTAATAAAGGCTATTATAGAAGCCTGAATTTTATGGAGATTTCTTTAATTGACTTTAAATACATATATTCCGACAACTGACCAGGATGAAGAAGGAATATGTCCGCATACATATTTCGTCATGGGCTCCTACTAAGCTATTAAGCCTTTTCGCCATGTTTGCCTGAACTAACAACGTCCATCTGACACATAGGCTCAGTCGGCAATTGCAAGCATTTTCTATTACCCTTGTGCTTTTACTACCAAGGGGCAGCTCAAGTCTGTTGTGATGTATTTGCTTTTGTCTATCGTGGTTATTGTTTTATTTTTTAATATGACGTCACTGGTATCATAATATCGTTTCCATATTGGGAGTCGTAATATTTATGAAACCACAATAACCACAGGGTAGATTTTCAATCATAAAACAACTGATTAAATTCACCCTTATTGAACACTACTGTTATACAGCACAATTCCAATTCTTTCAACAAGATTTTCAGTTAACTCAAAATACGCTCTCATCCTGGCTAATCCCATATAGCAAAAGGCTTAATTGCAGAGGTTAATCCACTACAGCAAAAACGACTACAGTTGAAGGTGAACACCATGTTTCATAAAAGACGGTCTTACATTTTTCAAGGTATGTTTTTACTGAGTTGTTTGTTCGTATTATATTTTAAAGATTTCTTTTGAATGACAGCATAGTTATTTATCACAAGAAGAATCGTTTGACCCAACAAGTATGATTAACTAAACCACCTTGCATAACTAATATTTTGGTCAATGTTTTTACTGAGGTCTTTCTTCATAAAGACACAAATTGTAACTGTATGACTATTTTAAATATATATGTGATTTATATTCAATTAAACCTTTTCAGAACGTCATGGTGAATACATTTTTTAGATTTAGAACAAGATATTTTAGCCAGGTCTGTTGGAGTATTTATGCCTGATTATATCGCTATGGGCCGATCTACCTCTGTTGTATCCCTACTGGATACAAACTAATATAGATGGTGTATTTGGCATTTCTGGCCATGACGGTAAATTTCCAATACGAACAGCAGTTTCGTCAAACACATTTTAACGCCCATTGTTATACCAATAAACTTTTGGCAGAAAGGCAGTTCCTTTGTAAATTGGCCTACTGAAACATAAAAACTTGTTTATATAGATACGACAGAAATGTGCATTGGATTAAATGATGAGAAGTCCTTCAAGTCCTGAGTGGTGTCGATCCCATATTGGTCACATTCCGCAAACATTGGCAGTCGTAGAAGTCCTGGTAGGTATTTTACCTCGTATCAATCAGTGTGTTTCTAGCCACGAGAAACCTGTACAAGGTTGGGTTTAACTGTTGAAAGAGGTTATTGACAATGGATTACATTCTATTGACGTATTCTGCATTCACACCGGGAACAGGTAAAAAGCGTTTGAAATTGACGCCAAATACATACCTCAAGGGTTTCCCAGGTCTGAGCGGAAATGAAGACGGGATTTGTCAGCAGTGACTTTATTCATGCACGGACTCGTCAATTAACACAATTCCCTGTGCATTTAATAGGAAATCAATACGGCTATGGACCACTATTGTCCCCACACTAACGTCCAACTGACAGTTTATGTCCTCAGACCAAGCCATCCTGCTTTAAGTCTTCGCCCTTTTGTAGACAAAAACAATTTTGGAATAATCTGCTCGACACACTGTGAATGGTGTAATAATAGACCTGTTTTATTGCAATCGCTTTCACAAAACGACACACAACCTTAGAGAACAAAGACACACAACCTTAGAGAACAAAGACACACAACCTTAGAGAACAAAGCGCACTGTCACGACAGCAAAAATGCATTCTGCAGAATCAGTCATGAAGTCGCTAGTTTTTATACAATGTATCACAGATCTAACTTGTAATAATCAAGACAATTGAATACAAGATCATGATTTTCATCGATTTTTTTAATCTATGGCTATTGAGTGAGGAAAGGATTATTTTTATGTAATAGAACATGACCAAGAAAAAACAACTCGAAATCATTCCATCAAAAAAGTTACTGATAAAAAAAAAAAACACACGATGCAACAAACATAATGTTAATTTTTAGACAAAGGATATCAGTTATTAAAACTTCTTATCGAAAACCTTAATAACGAAAATGTCACTTGTTATAAACAGTTTAACTGATTATTGCTTCAGTATAATCTTTATCATATTTTTCATCATAACAAATGATATATGACCACTGTTAGCGGCATATATTGGATAAATATAACTTTATAAGAAAAAACTGAAGATAAATGATTAATAGCGTGTATGTAAAGTGTGTTACGTTCTATATTGAAAACAATTGAAGGTATATGATTAACAAGGTATATGTAAAGTTTATGTTATCGTATATTTCTCCATAACAAATCATATATGACTACTGTTAGTGGCATATATTGCAAAAATATAACTTTTCAAGACAATGTTAAAGGTATATGATAAACAGGGTGTATGTAAAATATGTGTTACGTTCTCCATTGGTACTGGAGTCCAACCAAAGACAATACGAGGCGATACAGCGTATCGGACCAGCAGTAGCCATGATGACAGCGACCATATAGCGACGTCAAACATATTGAGTGGCTCATCATTATCAGTAATATAATAAACACCAGGTTTACGATAAGTGTAAGCAATTATTACCGATATTTAATGAATTAAATCCAACAATTTAGTATCCAAATGACCAATCTTTTTTTTCTCGAGTTTTCAAAATATGTCGTTATTGAGTATGGCTGGAGACAATTCTCTTTAACTTAATAAACCAACAAATAATAATTAATAAATAAATATACAATTCAATTTTTAAGTAAAGCAAATATATTTTGAGAAATGTATTGAAATGAATAATTATCCACATGGAAACTGAGACGAGCAAACTTCTTTAACGAGATGTACATACGTGTGACGGATTTGTGGAAACTTTCAGCCGATTTTCAACGCAATACTGGTACTTCTTTCTCAACAACGCAAATAGAAACAGAAAAAAGTTTTCAGGTTTATTGAGAAATTAGAGGGCATTTTACAATGTGTCCCTTTAGAGATTGAATGCAACGCAGCTTTTTTTTGTACAATTAAAATCCGACGGAGCAATTGCAATATTTACATACATGTACGTTCCAAATAACATCTTGTAATTTTAACTGATGTGAAAAGTTTTTAGCCATTCGATAAAAGTTAGGGAAAAAGGTAGTTTTAGCAGATTACTTCGACAGATGTTAGAGTTCCATTGCGTTATGTGCTAGGCTAAATGCTTCGCCTCAGACTCCTGCCAATTTTCATAATGTGTTTGATGTTTACAATGTAATCAAGCCATATCCTCTGAAATAAACACTTCCAAACGGTGATACATACTTAAGGTCATGCAATCGACATTCCCGGGTGCTGCCATAGCAACAAACCGTGCCGGTGCTTGGACAGTAGACGGATTTTGATTGATTGGTTGGCAGATTGATTGGGTGGTAGCTATTGAGTTTAAAGGCCCCAATTTGTGTAATTGTCCTGCATCGAGATTTAAAGTAGGGCTCAAATATTCAATTCAGTAAATTTAACAGGCCCACGACCGTAGCTTAGTGGTTAGTGAGTGCGCTTTCTATAGCCTACTTCGATGTACTGTTCACGAGATCGAGTCCATCTGTCGACCATGCATCAGCTATATGTGTCAGTCACATGATGAGGCAATCGCAGGTGTGTTTTTTGGGAGGTTTCTTCTAGGCTTTACACCGTTATTAGGTAAGGGGCAGTGTGAAGAGGACAATCCGTCATCATACATGTATAAGTGAAATACCCTTGAGTACTACAACACCAATCTAGCCAACAAAAAAACGAACACACAATCAAGGTAACTCCTGTTGATTTCAACTTCATCACATACGTTTATCTAAACTTATATTATTTCATGACACGCCCTCCCAATTGAGGAGAGCTTGTTTGGGTCGTAGCAATACCTTCTTTACATTGCATTTTATTGCTTTGCTGGTGTCAATTTATCTTGGACTACGCTTCTATCAAGTAAAATGAAATAACATTTAACAGGCATTTATAAACAAAATGTCACGATATGCCTGTGGCTTGAACAATTTGATATTATCTTGTGGATAAAAAAATATTCTACAGGAGAAAGCCCTAATGTATTTGAGGTAATACAACCTTAATATAAAGTTTAGTTATCTTGAAGTGCAGTGCCTTGTCGTGGCCAATGATGCCGAAGGATCATCCCGGACATATGCAAACATCACTCAAAAGAGTATGTGTCTGTTGATACACATACACTTTTTACTGCTGTTAATATAATCACACAACGAAAACTACCAGACACACTAACAAGTCATACTACCGAAAGTTAAACTTACAATGTAAATTCACCGATCAATACTACCAACAACTCAAAAAACTAAATTCTGTCCCATAGGTTCGCCCTTTCACGGCCACAAGCGACTCTGATCAAACTTTTGAAAAACGAGGTAATGCCTCCTCCAGACACTATTTATCTGAACACTTCCTTAATTCTACTTATGGTAAAAATGTGACAGCAGATTCAGTCTGTAGAAATATTCACTCATGTTTGTCTCTCTGCTGCAGACAGAACCACTCCAAAGACCTCGACAAACCCAAAGTCCAAAAGTAAAACGTGGTGTGATAATACTTGTCAAACTGCCATTTAAGACCGTACAATGGAAGGGTGTCCTGTTACTAACCACCCTTAGCCAGAAACTTTGAGCCGTATTAATACAGCTTAAATTAGACGTGCACTTAAAGTTAAGAGTTATTTGTTTGATTGGTGTTTAACGTCGTACTCAAGGGTATTTCACTTATATGATGACGGATTGTCCACTTCACACTGTA
>JARFOD010095534.1:0-17183 GCA_031763545.1 Mopalia muscosa | reverse complement strand
GTTATTCAATAACTTGTATCGGAGAGCTCATCGACTCGAGATGTTGCCTTTTGTTCAACTCGGACTGGACGGAACAAATAAAACATAAGTAACAATTCTGAACAACTATTGGACAATTTTAAATGATACGAAATAGTCAGTTAATTAAATTCAAACCTATTTCGTTCTGCATAGCATGATATACCATTATTTGTTTCCTTTTTTCGTCCTCTAACGTCATGCAGAAAATGTCTGATTTTAAAACTTAAACAGAAAAACATTATAATCATCACAAAGTTTTATCAATGTCACGCCCACACAATGCCTCTTTTCTCTGCAGTATCAATTTTAACTTTTGTTGAGTTAAATAAGGTCCAATTTTTGCCTTAATTGTTAAATCTTATATAGAGAGGATCTTTAATGAGACACAATGACATCCAATTTATGAAATGAGGGTAGTACTGTAAGTTTATTTCGAGCTTCAGCGAGCCATAAATGAAAAGAGATAAATAAGTTTGCTGATTTATCCCCCAAATGTCCTATATATAAGAAATAATTTCAATCAGAGACCACGTACATTTGTTATTTTACTGTAGAAAGATTTCAGATGAGCACATCAATTGTTACATTCACTCCCAGGTCAGTCAGTATAAAGCGTCTATTACAATGATCCACGCGCAGAAAGCAGAAACAGGCGAAATTTAAAGTTAAATTTTCTAGACTATATTAGTAAAGTACACAAAATTACTTTTTATTCAAGTCAATATATCATGATGAGTTTTGACAATACCCAAAACACAGTAAAGACGTTTCAACACTTCCAAACAGATTCAGCTGTGCCGTGACAATGCTGTACTCTTCCAATTCATAAGTTCGAAACTATGGCAAACTGGATGGAAAGACAATAAATTCTACAAAAATACATCGATTAGAAGACAACAGAAACAGAGCTTTTGTGTGTTGATAACTTGTCTAAAAGAAATCCCTTAAACGAAAAGTCTGGGTTTTCAAAAGGAAAAGGCCAATTAAAAGAATCGAGGATTTCCTCTACCACTACCATAAACTATGGCCCATATCCGAGATTTTATACGCCAGAGGCGACCATATAACAACAGGGTCCGTCCAAACAAGAGGTGGGAAAACAGAGAGAAAAAGTAGCCAATGCGACACTTACAGAAAATCATCATCAGGGAGAAGACGTTAGTTGTTAAATTATTTCCCCATATAATAGACGGAATTCCAATCAGGCTATGTTAATCCTGTTAAACTAACACAACCTCAATGCAGAGTACGTTCCAGGCAGGTGAATTAAAATATTTTGTCGACAGTTGCAACAAACTAACTGGTGGCAGCATAAAATTTGTCTTGTCAAATTAAAAATGTTATTGATAGTTTTCACTGAGTTATAGACAATCTATACAAAATGAAATAGACAAATCGCTTGACAAAAGTTGATTATAATGTCCAAACAATGCGCAGCGGAAGTAATATCTCCCATACTTCTGATACCCAACAAAGATTGATCAAATATCGATATTTCAAAATGTATAGCGGGCAAACTGTCACAACTATGATGACAAAATATTGTTTAATGGCAAGTATTGACCGGAAGAATGTTTAATTTAGAGTTCCTATTAAAGAAAGTCATCAGAAATTCCTGAAGTTTTGATGGAATGGAACAATATATCAGTTTCCTCAAATACATCAAGGGCTGAGGCAACCCAAGGCTCTTCAAAAAACTAATGAATCCAACATTATCTCATTTGAGACAGAGATGGCTTAAGATTACTGCATATCTGTATGATAATATCACAGCAGATACCAACACCGAATGCGTGCAGGCAGTTTTTGATTCAATTGAAACATTAGAACTGACATGATTAAAAGACAACCCTCAAGAATCGCTTTTAATTCAAACTTTAAAAATTACATATTTGGGGTTTGTGTTAAATACAACAAAAATCACCTTTCGTTAAATTCCGAAAGAGCTAATAAACGTAAGAAAGCTTGTGACAGTTTAATTGTTAACAGCCATATTTTTATAACAGATTTAGCTGAAGTTGTTGGTTCAATGGTATTCCCTTGGCCAGCTGTAACATTTGGATGCTTGTTTTACAGAATCTTGGATTAAGGACATGGAAAGGGAACTAAGAAGCCTGTATAACATTAACCAGGAGAACTGATTTTTTATTGGTGGATAGAGAATATATGTTATTCTACAAATCCAACAGATATAGTACACCCATCCACAGAATTGTAATCTGATGCTTCTAAAAACTGGTTAGGATCAAGAAAGATGCTCCAGTTCAACAGGTTGGCTCTGGACCCAAAATAGAAACATAATACTACATTAATACCATGGAATGGATGGCTGCTCTATTCATTGTTAAATCTTTTTCAGGGATGTAATATCCATGACACAATTATCATAGAAAACACTGCATCAGTGCTTTCGTAAAGAGGGCAAAGCTAATGTCAATTGAAAGGTAAACTCGCTTATAAGCACATAATATGAAGAGTCAGTACTTATTTAACATTAATAGATCTACTGACATAAATAAATAATGCAACGTAACTCTTGTTTATCCTAGGGAAAAGCCTCCCCATGATAGGACTGTTGTGTTACAAGGTGGCTGGGTGTCCTTCCAAGCCAGAGGAGTTTCGCAGAAAGCATCGAAACATGTCCTCCTGGAAGGCTAAATGAACTACTACAGGCGTGTCGGTCGAATGTTAACGCAAGGTGTGAATCACACGCAGTGGACAGTTTATACCCCGATAAAACTGCAAAACGTGATCGTCAATTCTTACGATCTAGTTTCCTATCCATATCAACGGCTGCAACTGTATCAAACGTGTATATATTTTACTCCGCATTCAATAGGCGCAAAGCTTAAAGACAAAACATCAATTTTAAAGAACAACATTTTTTTTCAATAACATGAGTATAACAGAACAATGAATATGCCTTTACAAATTGAAATGCTACCGTGGACGTAAATAATGTAGCCCTATGTTTGTTATGCTCATGGCGACAAGGGGTGCTCCCACAATTATATTTCAAATGACGTCGGTTGGCTGCTAGTGTAAACGATGGCACAAAGTCAAGGGACATTTATTTAGTGTAAATGTTGAAATTGCAGTTATTGAAAAAACCTCGCGGAAAGAATCCTGGTGATTAGGGAAAATTGTAATTCAGGGATGTCATTGAGTTGTAAACTGTAGTTGAGAGCGAAGGACTTTCGTTTGGTGACAAACGGATTGGTGAATCTTGTTTTGCAACAGCTCAATTTACATCAGTGCATTCTAAATTCGGTGAAGAAACAGTGGATTTACTAGCAGATTGAGAAGGCACAAATTTGACTTGGAGGATGGTCACTCAGATGTCTTTTCTGGATATTACTTCATCCTAGATGATATTTGCGGATGCTACTTTCGTTGCGATGACCGCAAATATACATAATATGGCGCAATTCAACAGCAGCATATATAGGGCAGTGTTAGCAGTGGGTCTGAGGGAATGAGCTGTAAAAACCCTACTCAAACCAGCCCCTTTGGAAATCGTAGGCATGATTGATTAAAAATTTCCTTTGTGACAAAGGTTAGGGAGTGTTCCAAACCAGGTCATTCGCCGTAACAGACGGTTTAATGTTACAGAACAAAGTTGGCGCCAAAGGACTGGGTATTTCCAGCAATAGTTTCAGGGTTTTAACTGGACACATTGAAACGTTACTCGCTTACATGCGCTTGTCGGGCTGCGGCCCCGGGTCTTTGAGACCTCCCTGTATTGTTTTCTGAGCAGTTTCGTGAACTAAAACAGCATATTCTCTACCCTCGTCTTCAACCTCGAATTCAAAACGGCTGTTCGCGTTAGCTTTTTGGAACTCTTTGTGCCGAACAATATTTATATCACGGCCTATGTCACGGAGATGTCATTTTAAAGCAGCTCTCAATTTTTTCAGTGAATTTCTGTGATAATCAGTTTCCTTTCTTGGTTTCGCTACAGCGTAAAAATGTCTTAGTTTTTCCGCCAATTCTACACTAGCTATGAAGTAAAAATATACCTCCTGCTCAGTCTCTGAACACCAGTCTGAAATCTTAATTAAATCAAAAATTAACTAAGGTGAGATTTTTTGTCTTGATTTTGTCTCAAAAATAGGTATTCATTGTTTGTCCTTGTCCTTATAGCCCTTGTTACACCTTTTTTAGTGGAATGAATTTTAACTTTTCAAACGGATTTCGATATTATTTAAGTTATCAAGTAAGATTTATGTGGCAATTCGTATTACCGTTGAAAATCTGAAGACCCCATTTTGTGTAATTTTTGGTTGACTTGAACAGGTTTCCGTTTTCCAAAATTTGGGGTTCTTCTGTTGCCGTTTTAAAACGATGTTTTTCTCTTTCTATAGTTTGCGATAAAATTTTTCGAATGTTTTTATCACCTCGCTTAGTTGGTCGTCTCCTAAATTATCATCTGACTGCAGATCCAACGAAAAAATGCAATACTCGTCCATAATGGAGGTAGCAGACGACTTGTTTGTTGTGTAATTCGCATTTCTATCGCTTCATTTGTTAACTGTTTGTTTTTTAAAATATTTTTATTTTACATATTTATGTCTAGAATTGTTATTTTATTGTTCATGTTTCACATTTGACACGTCAATCTTTGCACGGGAATCCCGAGGACTCACATAGATCATTGGGAAAACCCCTGAAAGTAGTTCCAACTCATTTGCATAAACTGTGTTAATTGCAAAACCTGACGTCGACACATGTGTAAACTACATTTTTGTTGATCACTTGACGCCTTTCTGACCAATCACAGCTTCGATACGATCGATACAATCATATGGGGAATTATTCCGAAATAATTCGCAAAAATATCAGCATTATAATTTCATTTTCAATTTAATTCAGTTGTATTTCATAATGTGTTTATTCCGTTGTATATACTATATAACACTGTAATTGTTGTTGTTATGTTACAATAAATATAATAGCTTATTGTTCTCCTTTTGGTTGGCTTCTACCGTAACGTTCACTGCAACAGTTGAATATATGAGGTTTGAATATGAATACCACATATAGTGGCCAACGATCAATAGTTTCCTACCTAGGCGAACTGATGTTGTTGAGGCCAAATTTCACTTTTCGCATTAGTTTTTTAAACTTGTTTTACATCATTTGACAGTATATACCTGTACGTACTTGTTGTTAGTTGTGCCGTCTTTTCGGTTTTTGATTTGGATTTTTATGTTACCCGTCGGTAGAGCGGGAGTGGCGGTGAAATTGCGGTCAGTGAATGTCGCAGTTAGTTCCTCTGAAGAGTGTTGAGGTCTACCATAAACGGTAACTATATTTTGCATCTTAATTTGTTATAATATAATAATTAAAGTCTTGTTGAATATATGTATCGGACTGTAAACTGAGGTTTTGTAGCTTATGAGTCTATTTTTTGTTCTTTTGTAGTTAATCTGGTTATGCCCGGTTATATGTAACTATAAGCCTGGCTGTACGGGTTAGATAACTGATCCCTGGAAACAGTGAATATTCATCCTCGATGAAGAAATAAAGAAACCTGTTCAATTTGAAACCAGTATTGTCGTGTTGTGATCCACAGATATATATCTTTCCCTTTTCTTCCAATTAAACCATTATAGCCATCAGGGTTAGCAATATTGCGCTAGTGTTTAATATCCAATGGCATATCTGGTTGATTCATTTCGTTTGACACGTATCATTGTGTTCTATGCTGAATAAGGTTACAAATACGTCCGATATTTTTGTGCAAATACCTTGTTACGTTAACTGTGTTTGACAGGTTTTGTTTCGTAGCATAATACAAACACATACTTTTTTTTATTTAAAGGACATTTAAATGCCCCATAAGCACCTCATGAAGACCGAAATTAAAAAAATCTATAAATCTGCAAATATTGGTGATTTTTTATTTTTATTTTTTTTCGTTTTGATTACATTTTCGTATTTTTCGCTTTTAATGATATTGATAACCGTTCCGGTTAGAGCACTAACAGTCCGTTCACCTGGCCAGACAATTAATATTTAATCGATCAGTTAATATATGTGTTTAGATGGAGACTGATTGTGAATAATAAACAAGGAAATAACTGCGTGTTAATCGGGAGAGGTGACAGTATAATGTCCAACTATCACACTGATAACCAAAGGAGGGGCCGTGTGGCAGGACAACAGTTTTGTGCCGAACTAGTTTTGTACGTAAATAACATTGCAGAGAAGAAATATGCACCTGTTGAGCAAATAACTTATGAAGTACGACCAATTGAAGGTTATGTACAGTTAAGCCAGTGACCGCCATAACAGTCGTCAGAGTTTGTAAACGTTACTGTCGATACAGACATTAGCCGGTTTTATAAAATCTGAGCTAGAACGTCTTGTTCAAAGGGAAATGTCAGTTATGGCTGTCATTGACTCGGACATGGTGGACAGTCTGGTAGGAAACACAAGTGACCACAACGAGTCAGATTGGAAAAATGATGATGATGGGAATCACAATGTTATTATGATTACGAGGTACTTTTTATTGCTATTATTTGTTACCGGTATCTTGTGTAATATTGTGCTGATCGCCAGCGTTTTAAAACAAAAGGCTTTGCGGACCTCTCCGACATATATTCTGCTCTTCAGTTTAGCTACAAGTGATCTTTTACTGTTGTTGCTGGCTGTTATCTACACTGTGTTCCAACTACAAGGACGAGTACTGATAAATGACACATCATGTATCCTCATTAGCTATATGATTTTCTTCTCGTGTAATGTAAGTGAAGATCACCTTCTCACGTTTTCCTTATTTCGATATTTAATTTTAATTCGGCCGTTTTGGACAAAAGTTTATGTAACCCCCAAGAAAACTATTCTGATATGTTTGAGTTTATGGCTGATGTGTTCTTTCACAGCCATTATGATTATTTATAATGTCGGCTACAATCAATTCAGAACTATAGAAAATGAAAACGTGTGGTTGTGTTCATTTGTCCCACAGAACTCTATAAGTATAATGATAATGTTTTTGACCTTTAATATGGTTATACTCGCCATAACGATTTGCTTACATATTGCAAAGGCAATCAAATTACGTCAACGAGACAAAAGCATTTGTCAATTGCAACTTAACCAGCATATGGTATCAAGCAAAGCCGTTGCTGGCATTATAACGGTTTTTACTATAGCGTTATTGCCATATCTCGTTGTATTATCTGTAGTTTATTTCACGAACAACGGAACCCTTCCCAAGATTGTTTACACGGTAATTTGGCCGTGCTCTGAAAGCTTGCTCTTTACAAATAGTGTAGCTAATCCCATTATATATTTCTTTTTCTCCAAGAGGATTGTCTGCTGCACCAAGCGTGGAAATAACGTTGGTTAATTAAAATGAATATTTTAAGAATAGCATGAAAACCACCAGAAGATGACGAGCCAGTTTATAACAATTTTATTCCTGAATTCTGACACAGAGAGGACAAACGTGACGCTGTTATCAATTGTATATAAATGTTTTATTATTTTATAATGATTCGCAATATTAACGTATTCTTATCTTGTTTATTTATGTATCTCTGACTTTGATTGTTATCATCTTAAACCAAATGCATCCGAAAACAAATAATACGAAAACAATTATGGGGCGAATCAAGCTGTTAATTACTGAAACTTACTGCAACGGTTTCTTCGGATTTCTGTATAATTTGGTTTTTCTTCGGTTAGCTGCAATTGGATAATATCGATGGCGTATTTGGGAGCACCTTCGATATTATCCAATCACAACCAAATCGGATACGAATCATGTTGGCTTAATTCGAAAAAGAACAAACTGTTTTTTATTTGGAAGCAAACTTTGATCACCCGACTAACGTCACAATTCTGGGTTAGGATGTGATGATGAACAATTGCTTTTACACAGACATACTTTGCTTATTTTGAGTGATGTGTGGACTTAAATCAGTTAAATTTCAGCACGGTTTAACACCCCGAGATTGATCGTCCTTCTCTTATAAATACGGCGTACCATTCCTCTGTTTCCCACATAAACTAGATGTATGATGACCGTTCCTCAATAAGGACTATTTTACACTATCACACAGACTGTACGATTGTATGGGTGACATGACAGTGGTGTTTACATGGATCATAGCTATACAACGGTTTCGCACTGATTGAGGGAGCATAATTGTGTACAGTCAATGTTTGAATGTGCAGAGTGGTGTATGATCAGTGTTTGAATGTGCAGAGTAGTGTATGGTCAGTGTTGGAGGGTTCAGAATTGGGTTTAAATTAATTACTGATGGGATTTTGGAACAACACTTTGTGAGATGGTATCGGCATTTGGACTCTGAATGACCCTGAGACATAGTGAGTATAAAAAATTCTAAGCTTCGTGGAAGAAATTTTGCTTTATAAATTGCTCTGCAGCATGTGCATATCTACGGAGGAATATAGATTCCATATTAGAACTTTTTGCAATATGCTGAAAATCACACAGCCCGGTAAACGCGAAAACTCGTACTGAAAAATAAAAATGGAGACAACGACAACAACATTCAAGTCTGTGTATTCAAAGCGATATATTATAATTTACTTGGCTGCGTGTGTGCCTGTGACTTTAATCATGAACAAGCCAGTTGGCAACAAGAACGTAAAACCCAAGGCCACACTGATGTACCAGTATCAGTCAACGTTACGCCACCCATGCTGCTATCACCACTATGGATAGGCATTTACACAATTACTAGTAAACAATCGCACGAAAGTAACAATGACCTATATCAAATCAAGCCGTTCATGCTTATTTTGGGAAATATTGAAAGCAAATTTATACATGCTGACACGGTCAAACCGACTTTCTTTCAGTCAAGTAAGGGAATTAAAATTGTCAGCTGGAACATAGAACACTTGATAAATAAACTGGACCAAATTAAATTGATTCTGTCTGCAAGTCCAAGACCAGGGGATTTCACAGGACTTTCCGAAACGTTTTTAGACAGCAGGGGGAATAGCAATGACCTGATCGTTCCTGGGTACCATTCTTCAGTTGAAAGGCAAGACAGAGAGAAGAGAAAAAGAAGTGGACTGTTAGCATATATTGATGAATCTCTGCCTTACTGAAGAAGAAATGACTTAGAAACTATCGTTAGGAATATTGCCGTTATATGGCTGGAACTACTGGTTAAAAAATCTGCACCTGTTTTAGTTGGATTTATTTATAAGCTGATGTTCAAAAGCAGCCGATGGCAAATTGTTTTTGGAAAACATCGAAAATGTTTGTAGTGAGGGGAAAACATCCATACATTCTTGGTGATGTGAACATCGAGGCCATGTTATGTTACAATCATTGGATGATTTTTCTTACGAACAGTTAATAAATGAAGTAACTAGGCCTAAATCAAACACTATATTAGATCATATAAAAGACTCCCCACACATGCTGTTAATGTTTCGATTCCTCGTATATCAATGTCTGATCACTATCCTGTAGGTGTTATACATAAAAACTGTCAATCATATGCAAGATTAAACACACATAAATGTATCAAATATAGAAACTTCAAAAATTTAGATAGCGAACAATTTAGAAAAGATTTAGATGAAGTTCCTTGGAATGTTCTTGATATGTTTGATCAGCCTGATGTTCGGCTTGATATCTGGCAATATGTGTTTAACAGGTTGTGGATAGGCATGATCCTATTGTTGAAAGGCGTGTAAGAAGACTACGACAGCCTGAGTGGATGTCTGACAAAATTTATTCATTAATAAAAGAACGTGATAAATTACGCTCCAAAAAGTTAAAAGATAAAACACGAGAGTCTGAACGGCTATATAAGCAAGCAAAAAATCATGTAAATTATACCATTAGAAAAGCAGAACGTGATTACTGTATGGACAAACTGAATGACAAAAATTGTACTTAGAAAATTCTATGGCAACATTTACGTTTTCTGGATAAAACTACGCAAAACGTTTGTCGATCAATTATTGCGAATAAGGAGAAGATAATCGATCCACTTACTATGGCATCATTTTACACCAGTACGCAATGGAACTTTTTTAGATAAAACAACTCAATCAGAAGACCTAAATAACCTTAAGAATATTGTTTCAAAGGCAAAAGCCTCTGATTGCTTGTTTAGCATCCCAGATATTAAACAATGTTTTATTGTGAACTATATAGCAACCTTCCATTGGGGAAATCTGCAGGCTTAGATGGCATAAGCGTTAAGTTACTTAAAGAGAGCATAGATATAATAGATCCGCATGTAACACCATTTGTAATTCAAGTCTTAAATGTGGAAAGTTTCTAAGTACATGGAAGGTAGCAGGCGTACTACCATTGTTCAAGTCAGGGGATCTCACAGACCCAAATAATTTTCGATCTATTTCTATACTTCCGGTCCTTTCTAAAGTTTTAGAACGCCATGTCTACCATCATTTGTACGAGTTTTTAACATCTAACTACTTAATTCTAGAAAATCAGTCTAGTTTTCGGAAATATCATTCCACTCAGACTATGCTAACAAAACTCACTGAATTCTTTATTACATATATTGACACTAGAACACTGTGTGGTACTCTTATGATTGACCTTAAAAAGGCATTTGATCTGTGGATCATTCAGTTATATTAAGAGGTATACAGCATCCAAGAGAATATACCCTTTTTCAAATCACACTTATCTGACAGAACTGAATACTTTTCGTTTTAAGGGTTCCTGGCCAGTAAAGAACTAATAAATAAAGGTGTTCGACAGGGGTAAATATTGGGTCCCTTACTATTTATTATGAATATGAATGATCTTGTTTTAGAAATATCTGAAACAAACTTGAGATGCTTGCAGACGACTCGACCCAATATATTGCTGACAGTGAAATCACTAATGTTTGCTGAAAATTAAAGTCAGGCCTTGAGCCTATAGACAATTGGGTTAAGAAGAAACAAATGGCAATCAACTGTAAAAAGACGGAATGTATGTTAATTTGCAGCAAACAAAAATATTCAATCAATAGAAATATATTTGATATTAATCTTGGAGGGTCTCCGATACGTAATGCAAAGACTCATAAACTTCTTTGCATTCACTTTGATTCTACATTAAGCTGAAATCCACATGTAGAACTTGTGAAACAATTAAAATTTAGACTTTACTTTATCAACAAAACAAAACATCAGTTAACAACTAAAGCAAGAATTGCATATTACAATGGAATAGTTAAACCCAACATTGGATACTGGAACACAATTTGGGGCAACTGCTCTAAGCAGTCGATAAATCGATAAATCGATAAACTCCTGAAACAATTTGGGCGGTCTATTTTAGACACTAAAGACATCAGGGAAGCCCGTACTGTTGATATATTTAGGAAATTGAACTGGTTGCCTTTTGATGAACAATTAAAATCGTCCTAATTCTTACTGATGTTGAGTATTTTAAATAATTATGGTCCTTCATACTTGACCTCTCACATCACAATGAAAAGGAATGTTCTAACTAGAAACACTCGGGCAGCATTCAAAATGATATATATTTTCAGGTGTAAAAACTGAGAAGGGCAAGTGTTCCTTTAAATATTATGCAGGGTTTGTATGGAATTAACTTGATGTTTCAACTAGAAATTGTAGAACAAAGGAATCATTTCAGGCATTCTTCATTGTTCATTTGACATTCATCAGATAACCATTTGAAAATCACTGTTGTGAAATATTATACTCGGTCACGATAATTTACTACCTAAAATATTGAGGCTGTCGGCTGACTTTATTTCGTTACCTCTCTCTGATATATTTAACAGATGTTTACAATTAACTTGTGGTCCACAGGATCTAAAAATATCAATTTGGCTGTGAAACTCAAGAAAATGTGCACAAGGGCCACCTCTCCCATGACCCATTTTATGGTGGTGCACCCTATGTCAACTCTCGATCCATCGGGTGAACTTTTGCAAGACTCCACATCGCTTAAAGCATCACGGGAAGGCACTTGCACCACTCCATAACAGCCCTAGTGACAACCCTCCCTTGTTTAGTCACTCCCATGTTAGCTTCTCACGACAGGATAATTAACAACCTTTCTTAAGGATGTTATAGCAAATACTAGCCCTAAAGTCCGGATGTACAATAGCAGCACAGCGCCTTCTATAATTGTTACCCATTCCCTTCCCACGAAAGGATTAGTAACAATCCTTCATTTCTCTGTCATGACAAATACTAGCTCAAATACCCGTTTGCCCATAGCGTAACCCCATCTGTACTTGCATGTTCAAGGAGATAACTCTCCGTATTAAAAAGTTACACCTCGATCACTGCAAACACCATACAACGTGAAAGCCCGTCTTCGCTTTACCTAAAAAAACAAACCTCCCCCAAGAGTCTTACCTACCCAGGTCCCGACCCGAGCGCAGCGCCATCTGTACTCACAGACTCGATCGATACTTTTGGTGTAACGTTTCGTTTAGACGCCTGGAGCCACCTTTACACAAACGTTTAATTTTTAACATCAAAAGTCATTGTATAACGTGGCGTGATATCCTGTTCGGTTATTCACACTGTCCATATTTTCAGGGAACGGAGTCAATGCTCAGACCCAAGACCATCACGGTCAATCTGTGACGTCACAAGGGCCTTACACGTCCGCGCTGATTGAGATGACCAAGCTATACTGAGGGAATATGGATTCCCCGTGTCATCGTGACAGCGCTGCTCTCCCTATACCTTAATACTAAATAACATACAAACCTGACTTAGGCCTATCTTGTATTTTTTACTAAATAACGTACAAACCTGACTTATCTTGTATTTTTTACTAAATAACGTACAAACCTGACTTATCTTGTATTTTTGACTAAATAACGTACCGCCCAAACACAGTAATATACTTGTGTACAATACAACCACCAAAATTCATAAATAAGCAGTCGACACACGTGCAATGCACTCCAGTGACCCATCGCGACGCCATCTTGCTCAACCGGTGACAGCGCTGCTGTCAGTTGCTCCTTAGTAATAACAAACGTAGAGTCCTTACTTATCAAGTACTAAGGAGCTATTATCCGATCCTTACTACAATATAACGTTAAAGCCTTCCTTATTTTGTTCTATTTTGAACTCTATACTGCTGGTATACTTTTAATCTTGATTTAAAAAGGAATGTTGTTTCAATAACTCGAACTGGTAATAGTAATATGGTCAATTCCCTGTGAACGACTGACCCGAATAAATGTTTTAAAGAAAGGCCAAATAAGCTCAAACGAAAAACGTTTCCTAATGCGTTGTTGAACAACTTTTTGCTTCCTGGATATAAAAGAACTTATATTACAAAACTATGGATGTCTTGGCCCATGTGCGCAAGGGTCACATCTCCCATGACACTACGACGCCATGAAATATTCACTGACGCCGCAGAACGCCGTCGCCGCTGCAACAAAACGTCATTGCGTCGTGGCGTATTGGCATAGGTGCGCATGTGCCATGACGCCACGATGCACTTATGCATCCTCACGACGAAGCCGCTGACACTGCCGTTGTTCGGTTCGGTGCCGCTGTGAAACTCGTCCCAGAGGGAGAAGCAGTGCTGGCTGCCAGGGTGGTGACCTCTCAACACCCCATGTTGTACAATAGTATAACAATTCCAAATAACATACAAACCTGACTTATCCTGTACGAAGCTGCTAGCCAGCTGCTCTTTACTGCTAAATAACGTACTGATCAAGGACTAAAGAACCAAACCTAGTAATTGACTTGTACATAATACAACCACCAAAAAATCCTAAACAAGCAGACGACACACGGGTCATGCACTCCGGTGACCCCTCGCGACGCCATCTTGCTCAACCGGTGACGGCACGTCGAGGGCACTGCTGTCAGTTGCTCCTTGGTCCTCCTTGGTCCTTGCTTATCAAGTACTAAGGAGCCATTATCCGCTCCTTAGTGCATAATAACGTTAATTCCTTCTGTGTCAGTAATGAAAAATTACTACATAAATAGTAGTGCTAGGCCATTTTGGCACCGCACTACTATTTATGTTATAAAACATAACTACATGATAACGTTAAAGCCTTCCTTATTATGTACTAATAAATGTGCGCTGATCATGAGTCGCTCACCCTATACTACTCGTACACTTTTAATCTTGATTTTAAACCGGATGTTGTTTCAATAACTCGAACTAGTAATGGTAATATGTTCCATTTCCTGCGACCGACTGACCTGAATAAATTTTTTAAAATATTAGTTTGAGAGAAAGGCCAAATAAAGTGAAACAAAAAATGTCTCGTAATGCTTTGTTGAACAACTTTTTGCTTCCTGGATATAAAAGAGCTTATTTTACAAAACTATGTTACGATAAAGAACGAAAAGCAAAAATTGAAGGATTTATAGTTTCGAAAAAAATAATACTGTATAATCTAAACGATTGGATTGACTTATTACACGTACCGCACGGTTTTGGATTAAAAAGAGTGATGTTAACTGGGATTTGTAGGTATAACCCCACAGAGTAAGACCATAGATAAAATAAGGAGATATATTAGTATAATACAGATAAAGACTTTTTTATTTAAAAAACCTTTAACATGGCTGATGGAACCAATTTTTGTGAATTTTTGTTTACATATAATTAATGTGTGTTTGTAGGTTCAGTTTCTCAATATAAAGTATTCCCAAAAAGATTCCCCACAAAAATAAGCAGTATATTTTCATTTTCCATTTCTTCCAAGAATGTGGCGTAAAACACTAATCATTCAAGCAATCAATCAATCGTTCCTTCAATTGTATTTCCTGAACTATTTCTGCCATTGTTTACTTCACTGTATGCCTATAACACTGCAACTGTTGTTGCTATTCTGCACTCCAAACATTTGAATAAATAAGGCCAGAATATGTAGGCTATGTCAAATATAGTGGTTTCAAAGCCGGAGTTTCGTATCCAGGCGGACTGATATCTCTTTCACTTTTCTCCCAATTGGACCATTATAGCCACCATGGAAAGCAATATTGCGTTAGTGCTTATTATTCGATGCACATGTACCAGGGTGTCCAATGTTGGATAAGGTTGTAATTTTGTCCAGTGTTTTTGTGCAAATACCTTGTTACGTTTACAGTGTTTGACAGGTTTTGTTTCGTAGCACAGGACTTTAACATATATTTTTCTTATTAAAGGCAATATCTTTGATCACCATCACACTGACTAGTTAATCGCTTTGCTAATCACTTGAGAAACATTAATTCCCCACAATACAAGCATTTCACATTTAATGATTTATAGTCAGTGTTTTTGGTAATGATATACATGGCCATCCTAATCGTTTTCTTAACAGGCTTTAGAGCAGGGTGCATTTCAAAACTATACTGACATTCATATGCCTTTAATTTGGTTGGTAAACATATTAACCGCTTCAGTTAGAGCACTTACTCTCCTTTGACCTGGCCAGAAAATCAACATTGAATCGACCAGTTAATGTATTTCTATAGATGGAGACTGATTGTGAATGATAAACAAGGACATTGCTGTTAAACAGGAGACAGTACAATGTCCAACTATAACACTGATAACCACAGGAGGGGCCGTGTGGCAGGACAACAGTTTTGTACTTACTTAAATAACATTAAATAGAAGAAATATGCACGTGTTGAGCAAATAAGTTATGGTTTGAGACCAATTGAAGGTTATATAAATTTAACTCAGTGACCACCGTAACAGTCGTCACAGTTTGTAAAGAAACTGTGAATACCGACATTAGCCGGTTTTATGAAATCTGAGCAAAACGTCTTGTCAGAGATTCAGAGGGAACATGTCAATTATGGCTGTCATTGAGTCGGACCTTGTGGACAGTCTGGAAGGAAACACAAGTGACCACAACGAGTCGGATTGGAATAATAATGATGATGGGAATCACAATGTTATTATGATTACTAGGTACTGTTTATTGTCATTATTTGTTACCGGTATCGTGTGTAATGTTGTGCTGATCAGCAGTGTTTTAAAACAAAAGACTTTGCGGACCTCTCCGACATATATTCTGCTCTTCAGTTTAGCTACAAGTGATCTTTTACTGTTGTTGTTGGCTGTTGTCTACACTGTGTTCCAACTACAAGGACGAGTACTGATAAATGACACATCATGTATCCTCGTTGGCTATATGATTTCTTTCTCGGTTAGTGCTAGTGAAGTTCACCTTCTCATGTTTTCCTTATTTCGGTATTTAATTTTAATTCGGCCGTTTTGGACAAAAGTTCATGTAACCCCCAAGAAAACTATTCTCATATGTTTGAGTTTATGGCTGACGTGTTCTCTTACAGCCATTTCGGCAATATATGTGGTGGGATACCATCAATTTAGGACTATAGAAAATGAAAACGTGTGGATGTGTTCATTTGTCCCGAAAAACTCTATAGATATAATGATACTGTTTTTGGCGTATAATTTAGTTATATTTGGCATAACTTTATGCTTACATGTTGCAAAAGCAATAAGATTACGTGAACGAGACCAAACCATACGTCATACTCAACTAAACCAACAAGCGGTATCTAACAAAGCCGTTGCTGGAATAATAACCATTTTTGCCATAGCGTTAATACCATATCTCGTTGTATTATCTGTAGTTAATTTCTCGAACCACCAAACCCTTCCCAGGATTGTTTATACGGTAATTTTGCCCTGCGTTGAAGGCTTGCTGTTTACAAATAGTGTAGCGAATCCTATTATGTATTTCTTTTTCTCCAAGAGGATTGTCTGTTGCACCAGTTGTTGATTCTCCATCGATTCTTTTAACGATGGAATGCAGAACCATCAGCAGATGAAATGACTGAAACCATTATATTCCTGATTTCTGTAGGGAGGGGACATACGTGGCGCTATAATAAATTGCATATTAATTTTTTTTTTCCTTTTTTTATTATGTTTTACATTATTTACATATTCTTACGCGGTTAATTTTGTCTGTCCGACTTTGTTGTCAGCTTAAAATTTGTTTTCAAAAAGTGTCGGGTGAACCAAGTGATCCTATATAATTTGTATTTCTTCCGTTAATTTTGTATTAGACATAAAACGACGAAGTGCGTTTGAAAATATACTGTGTGGAGTATTTATTTATTTATTTATTGATTTATTTATTTGGCAATTCAGAGCACAACAGGCCTTGAGCCCACTTACAGGTCTGATAACATACATGATAGAATCA
>JARFOD010095513.1:0-17185 GCA_031763545.1 Mopalia muscosa | reverse complement strand
ATTTAAGAATTAGCCGTGAGTGTGGATGGGGTAGATTTTTGGGGGGCGGGGGGCATATTTGATTGGATTTGTTGTTTTTTTTAATATGAAATTTATTTTGGCATGGGCCGCAAGCTCTTTTTAAAAGCCGACATTATTTTGCATAACATGGTAAAAACTAATTGAAAGGCAATTAAAACGAAAATGATATACAGATGTCTCAAATTCCATAACAGAGGTCTATGAACATATTTTCTATTAAATACACACACACTCGCTCACCCATTCCCTCCTTTTTTCATGGATCGAGCATGGGAGCTTCTGCACAATGTCCACTGTCAGTCAGTATATTTTTCAATCAATCAATGGTAGCTATATGTCGTATACCCGCCATAAGTAGTTGGTGTCTATTTCTGTTGTTAAAAGACTCCACCGAATAGTCTTGACAGTAGACAATTTAGACTTTTCAGTTGACCACTTCCCAAAATTTATTAACTTTGCGGCTGTTGTTGTCGATATTTTAAATTCTGCAACAATTAAAAGACACTTGTTGTTAAATGTGTCATAAAGCTTATTTCAATTCAATTATAGGACAGTCTTCAAAAATGTAAAAAAATCAATTAACAACAGTTTGTTTGGAAGATACCAAGAATCGATCATTGTCTAGTGCCTATTCTGTCTTCACTGTCTGGTCCAATAATCAACAACGCTTCAGGTCAACATGACAGCTAAAGAATAAACCAATACAAATTGTAATTTGATGTTTTGGAGCCATTTAGCGGGACTCACTCGAGACCACAATCTAAACAGCGGCCATAGTCGCTTCATTGTCCCTTACCCTTAAGATGAGATCGATGCAGAGGGAATAAAAGTTATACAAAAAGCTATTTTTCCTTAATCTGTTTCATTTTTAAAGCCGAACAATAAAAAAACATATTCAAAGTATAGTTCATAACCACAAAAAATAACAAAAACTTTTTTTGTGTGGCTTTAAGTTGATATCGGCTAGAAATACGTAATTAAAACATATTATAAATCGAACATTTTATCTAGAGCACCAAGATTTAAATTGTATCGAGTGGAAAAAGAACAATTTTACAAAAGCAATTAGACAGCCATTTTGTAATCAACTTGAGTCTGTATAAAATTGACCTAAAAATTATATTTAAGAGTATCGGGTATGATGTAAACTGATGTGTTATACAAAGTCTCTTATCTGACAGGGTTATATACAAGCCTACTTGAGAATGACTACTGTCTGTCCAACCATTTGTCATTAGACTCAACAAACACAAAACTGATATTGCATCTGGTGCAACGTCAAAGGAGTGGAATAAGACAAGAAAACACATCAAATGGAATTTGTTTTTATACAATGAGGCTTTGTTAAAAATTGGGTTTGTAACAACCACCTCACTGTAAGTAATGCATGCTGGTTATATGATAAAAATCACAAAGATAATATGGGACAAAGACAGAGAATGTCGTAAAGAACAGTTTACTATTTCAATACCTGATGACTCATACAAAAGCTGCACTTTGATTCTTATTGTAGATTTCTATAAAAGAAATGCATTGGCTACAAAAACTTTCAATCAGAAGAAATCACTGGGCAAATATATTCCTGACATAGACGTTGATTCCCACGAGAACGATTTTATCAATTTTTATTTTTTAAACTTACAATTCGCGGAAAATTCTGGATTAAATTGACAGGCATGAATAGCATCAATCATAAGAGAGAAGGTATACATATTAAGCGTCAAAATGATTGGTTACTCCGCTGGGAAATTAAGTTCGAAACCCGCTTTTATATGCCAATATTTAAACAAAGGTTAATATAATAGTGATTTGATTGCCTATGAAAGCCTTTTGTATAATGAAATACAAAGCGACAAGACACCTCTTCCACATCGTTCATAAAAATACATATCAACAAACGACTGACGTATCCTTCTTGCCAAAGGAACATTTTATTTCTTTGACGAATGATATTCGAAAAGAATCTGACTATTATGCTGTTTTTTTTTTCATTCCTATTATTGTACCGCTTTTCTATCAAATTATATTGTGTATTCGCATGGTACAACCAGTGTGAGCCCAATATAAAAGATTATACTCTTGTGCCTATAAGTTGCAATTTTATTGGTGTATCTTGTAAATATTATTATTCGTTGATTTAATTGCTTATGTTATAACTACTCATCTTAATGTTATTGCAAACGTTATACTCCAAAGTTCAGACCTATATTAAACTCCTATGCATGCAAACTTAACATTTTTTCTCCTAAAATCATCTGAGGGCACAGTTATTCTCTTTTGCACAGGCCCAGGGCCTTATGTTATACTGTTGAAGGTAAATTAATTTGGCCACAAGTAGAACCATATAACTATAACATTATAGCTGTACTTGTGTTTATCGTTAATTTGTATTGCGTTAAATGCCAATCATCTAAATAAATCCTTTTTTCAGACACAGAAGTAAAAAGACAAATCAGTCAAGAATACAATTTTGTTCATTACGTTTCCGGACAAATTACTTATCAACATTAAAAAGGCAGTACAGTGTAAATGTATCCCCCTTGTTTAATCCGCTTCGCTGTTTAGTGGATTCCTGCATACTTAATAACGACTTTGGTTAACCGTTGATTGTCATCAATACTGAAGATTTTAGGAGCTTTGTGTTCCAGCAAAAAGGAGCCAGCAATCTGCATTTTAGCTTCATTAACGATTTTATACGAAGCTTTCGGAGCTATAGAGTGAAGTAGACAACATCACTTGTACATAATAATCGACAAATTGTCCTTTTCACTTTTCCGAGTGCATGGATATTTCTGTGATCTTCCCATCAATCTTACACAGTCGTTAATAACTTAAATCGGCTTTCCGATATTTCACGAGAGGAGGTTGCTAACTCTATTCTATAAATATATGCAGCACGGGTGCAAACAAGAATTGTATATACCCGACCTCTATAATACATTGTACATAAACATTGAGGTCAGGAACGAGGAATTCTCGAACGTGTACAGGAAAGCCAACATCGTAATAATAAACTTTACAAATCTCATAATCATTATTACAAATGATAACCATAGTATACTTTTTAAACATATTTTTTCTTCATTTTGTCTACTCCAACAAATGCTTTTCTCTCCAGATATTTAGTTGTGTATTCAGATTTAGACCTTAAATCATGTTTTTAAAAACATGCATCATTATCTTTGCTGTTGAAATTGATTCCAATACCAACTTTTTTACTGATTAATCCATCCAACACACCAACGTGCTCTTCGATTTCCGTTCGCTACAATATAGTTTCTGCAAAAAAGATATATATCTCTTGTGACGGATCGAACGAATAAAGAAATATGTTTACCAAGTTGTTTCTATTTCTTGTTGCACATCACCGATTCAGAACAAGTATGCTTTGTTTACAGAACAGAAACACACTTCATCTCTAAACCGTGACTTGAAGCAATTTAATTAAATTGGAATAAAGAGTTAACAGCTGTCCTGCTTTCTTGAGGTTCGAAGGTTATGTAAATACATGTTAAAACCAGAACGTATCATTGGTAGGTCACAGCGCTGGCTCGCTGATACCCTGGATAAACTTTGAGGGTTCGTTATTTAATTAATGAAACAGATTCAAAGTTCTTTTTGGTCAAAAAACTATACAAAAACCAGATATGTCGTAGGCGTATGACCCGATTTACACGTTTCTTAGAAATTTGTCCTGCCACAAAAACGCGTCATTCAGTCAGGAGTAGAAGGCTTACACAATTTAGTGCGTTTACAAATTCAGCAATACAAGTTAAACCAAAGTCACAGATTACATTTTTGACAGGGGATAACACACTTTGGACGCTACTGTGTGCGTGTAAAACGTTATTTTAGCTTGATTTGTCATTTACCGTCTGGTCGATAGACTCCAGTTATTTATTGTAAGTCAGCGTGTTGTAGAAGACAAATTGTGACTCAGACCGATTTTTTTAAAAAGAGACTTGAACCTAGTGCCACATAAACTGCGATCAATATCATGTGAATTGAATCCGGAAATCACTTGTATTTATAGTCACGGCTGGCGTTAAAGTACTTCGGCTGTTAAATGTCGTGAAATCAATGAGTTTGGTGGAACAGTGATTGCGGAAACGTCCAGGTCAGCGACCGGATGTAACAGTCCTTAGATATGTGAGTACTCTGAATCAGTCTTAATTCACTTTTGAATAAAATCTTCGTTACATAGCCGAAGAAATGGAATTAAGGAGATACGATTGCATTCTGAGCCGTACAAGGACACAATGACTGACTAGTTGATTCCTTTGAATCGATGGCTTTATTTTGTTTTTATCTTAAGGATATTCTTCTTCAATATTAAACCTCAGCTATCACGTAGACTATATACCCATGTTTTATCGAGTGCATATTTTGTGGTGGTTATAATAGTTTTAGGAAAACCATTACCATTGGAATAACAGAGATTGTGTTCATGAGTAGCGACACACTTTCCTCGAAAGAAAAAGGATTACAAAAACATCAAAATGATTGATGATACTAACCGGGGGTCTTCTGATGAATTTTTCTTGTTTTTACTGCCGGAACTAATGTTTCGTTGTTGGGATTGATTTATAGTCAATTCAAGTTTGCGAAGTAATCTGGATAGAAAACACGATAAATATAAAAGGCGTAATCTACATATTATGTCCCGGCCCTTTGCTTTGTCAATGGGTTAATTATTTTTTCATATAAAGTTAGAAAATTTTTGGAAAATCCCGTAATGATTGACTCAATAAGTTCCTCATCTTGTATGGCAGCAATGCATCTCTTGCAGTCTCTTGCAGTCTCGAATCATTGTTGCGTATCTGAAACATCTCCGATATGAAATACATTGCATACAATCAGCAGTTGGTTTTGAAACGGAATATTTGTTTTACTCTTATACATTTTTTTATAAGTTACAACATGGTGTTTTAAAGTGCAAAGGTTCTTTTCTTTTCAAGCCGTTGACAACCAGGTAATTTAGAAATCCTCGTCGCTGTGATTGCGTGAATATGTTTAAAAATTAACTCTCTCCTTGACTGATGCTGCTGCTGTGTAACTAAAATAACACCCTATACATATAAAAAGCTTTTCTCATTACTACATAAGAATCACCCGTGACTGATGATAACTTATTCCCTAAAGTTGCTGACACTGATCTATCAATGTGGGTAAACATCCTCAGCGAGAGCTATTGAACTTTTCTGTGATATACTATTTGGTTAGAAAAATCAGTAACTGAAATAGTATGTTTTACAGTTAGTACAATTTGACAAAAGTAATGCATCTTGGTGGATAGATTAGCAACCTTTGATGATACATTATGTGACACTAAGGACTGTCCTGCAGTCGATTTAAAAAGAGTGATGTCAACAAAACCCAAATATTAGAATTATTCTCTATGCATATAGGAGCATTTAAGTTTCCTTAAGTTTTTTTTTATAAATAAGTAAATTCTTTTTTATAAATTCTGTAACTGAAAAAGCAGTTCCCAAAACTTTGTTCAGGACATCTGAATATGGCTAGCACATGTGTATTTTGTCCAATGTTTATTGACAATGTTAAGACGGTACATATTGATTTCGGGTGTTCTGATTGGTCCATTAAACTGACGAAACATTCAACCAATCAAAACTGTACAAATAGATGTGAATCTCTTTGGATCGTTACCACAAATAGCACCTTCTTCCAACGAAGAAGCCTTTACTCATCTAATCAGTCGTTACTATTGATATTATACTTGTCTGTCGGTCTACTAGAGTTTTGGGACAAAAGAACACATAAGATACGAATCAACAGCGTAAACTGTGTCGTTTTATTTCTAAAATGTTCTGTGGATTAATTCCAAGCGATTAGTGATTAGTACTTACTGACCGTGTTGGACAAAATGATCTCTTTATTTGATAAATCGATAAATTTTGACAAAAAAAATTTTAATTTTGTATAATGAAAGGTTGATAAGACTTATCTTTCAATAATAAGTTTGAGCTAGTTTATCGGAATCAAAAATGCATTGGCCCATGTTGATATTATTTGTCGATAGCTATGATTTGCATTACAACCATGGTAAATAAGATCTCCTTAGCCGGGTAGACCGAGTCCCAGGTCTAGCGACGCATTGATGGCAATCGAAATCAGTTAATTTGATGTAAAGGTAATTTAATTCCTCGAGTAACACCGGAAGCCGTCCACAGATACCTTTTCTGTCAAAAGTCTTTCAATCAAAGAATTTAGTGGAAACGTGATTGTGGAAACGTCTAGGCCAGCGACCGGATGTTGAATTTCCCTGATGGTGGATTCATTAGACTGAACCCGTTTTGAGGCGAGATGAAAGTGCTTCACACTATATAAGTATACAATAGTCGTCTCGATCAATATTACCAGCAAGGGGAAATGAATTTAAACAGGATTTAGAGAAACATATTAAGTAACTTAAGAACTGCTTTCGTGATCGAGTTAGCCCAACCCATGACCTTGAATTGGGCTGTATGTGTACTTAATTATTTTATATCTAAAGGGTGCTGTCGTTTGAAACGTGGGAATTAACCGCAGTACAAAATAGATTTTCTTTGATAGTAGATATAATCGAATACTTATTATAGTTATGTCAAATCTTAAGTAAGTTGATTAGTGGTGTTACTCCACGATGTATATGCAGCTACATCGTCTTCTATTAGCATTGTATCATACAGCGCAGATTGAACGAATGCCTTACAAATCGCACCTTATTGTAGTGTGTATATATTTAAAAAAAAAACAAATGTCGTGTTAAAGTAGATTGTGTCATTATCTTCATATTGATTCCCGACAAATACTCTTACACGTTTGAAAATCACGACGAGTTGTCGTCTATTGACTAAAGGGAATACACTCCAATTAGTTCACCGCTAGAGGGAGTGGTACATCCGGTTACTGTCTAACAAGTTTCCATAATGATGCTTTGACTGAACTCTGCTAATTCAAATTGAGGTTGACCGTACGAATATCTGAAAATCACTAGCGGCAGAATGGGTACAATTAACATTTAAACCATCTGACATTGGTATTGATCTTTACAGTTTGCCTTACTCATTTGGCCTACAGTCTGGTTTACATTTATTGCGCCATTTTATTAATGGTCAAAAGATTGGGGTAATTCCTTATTCCAGTCAAGAAAAAACGCATACAACAGCATATGATTTAAAACTTTGTGAGCACTATGAACCTTACTAAGGCAATAGACTACATTCGCAAGAAAACAAAACACTGAATGTCTTCCATCCTGTCAACTGAAAGATCTGTTGCCGATCCGCTTCGTAAAAGAGCCATGCGGCATTACAAGTACCACTCTTTCGTCTATGGAAGTCTATGTACAATTTTACGAAAATTCCAGATAAAAGTTTAGAATAAATTGTGTTCTCAAAGGTAGAAATAATTATGTCCATTTTGAAGACATATATAAAAATAACAATAGAAAATTATATATGAATTTGCAAAATAAGTAAAAGTTAGACGAATTTAATTGAATAAATGCCAACGAATAACAAAATTAGAATGCGATAATAAAACAAATTAAAAAGACCGGCATTTATTATTTTTTTTAACGCGAACCAATTACCTATTGAAGTTTAAGTAGAAAAGTAAAATGTATTATCAAACGCGTAAACACTTATCTAACAGATAATAGAATGCCAAATGTATTAGCGACAGGCAGTTAAAGAGGTCTCTGGACAGCTGATATGTGTTTTAAAAAAAACAATTACCGTTTTAATACAATTGGAAATGACGAAGAAAATCCGGAAAACCATTAGTTGCACATCATACAGGAGAGCAACAAGATTACATAAAACCGCCGAATCTAACAATAGGTGGCTCGCTGTCGAGTGCTTATCAGCCACTGTAGGTTGAAATACAACGTAATGTTACAAGCAATCTGCTCCTATCTTGGTCATTGACCATTATACGTCATTGAGTTAGATAAAACATTTATTTAGCTCACATGGTAATGGTTTTGCCAGCACCCGTGGATGTCGTTTATGTGGACAGCCGTTTTGTTTACTGATATTCCACAGGTCATTCGTTCATCTCTGTATAGCCTCTGGGTGGCACGAAAAAAGATCATTAAAATAAAATAAAAAGTTTATCGCCGATATATTTGGAGTCACACAGAGGGCCAAAAAATTGGGCATATATCAGATTGACTAATTTAAATTTCGTTTGACCATTACAAAATCTGAATTGTGTGTTTCTGCTTATTTACAGTCATTTCACAGTGATTTCAAGCTATACTGAAACATAGGACCCAATACACGCCGCATTCGATGCTTGTTGTTCGTTGTGATATTCAATAGTGCACGGAGGTCAAATACACTATGAAACACTGGCTCATCACAGCGGTAAACACAACTTAATCAGACAATCAATTTATCAATACCCCTTATTATCAGAAAACATTCCACGGAGAAGAAGCCGACTTTATTCAGCAGTTGTGGTTGTGCCTTGTGTGGTTTTTGCTGTTAAAATCTACCTTATACTTGTCTGTCTGATTGTTTGTCTTGCCACAACCTATTACAAGTTCATGAAACTTTATACGGGAAATAAGATTGTAAATTCAATATGATCAAACAGTCGGCAAAGGCATGTTCATTCAAAGTTATTGTTTTCATTGCAGATTTAACATTTCAACAAAATGGTAAAATTGTCTCAGAGTACAAACGAAGTAATTGGCACAACCTCATCCCAAGGGATCTCTATAAAATATACCAACTTATAGTTTCTCTGGGCCAAGTGCACTTGTCCTGGTCTTTCTAGAATGAACAATTATTGAGCTATATATAATATGATGTCCTGCTTGGGTTTGGTCTCACAGTAACATCAAGTGTGTCCGGACTAAATTACACAGATCCTGACCATTTTGCTTAACATTTGGTTATACGTTTTTTTAAACATTTACCTTTTTCATCTACACTGGTATCGAGTTAACGACTTTTGAAAAGCTTTATGTCGGTATCAGGTTTCATATAAATTTTTAGCTGCAAATTAGAAGATATTTCGGTATGTGTGTTTTATGTTAGCCAAATCCGGCGGAAAGTACGTCGAAAACGTGTCTATAATCTGCTTGGTTTCTGACCGAGATCTTATTGATGAAAGTTTGGCAAATGGCGTTCGTTCGTCGTATGGATTCTTCAAATCAGTGTATTCTTATAGGGATTTACATTATGCTGAATCTGTCTCCAAATTAGCTACTTATTAAATAGAATCTTCAAAACTCCCAATTACAGAAACCCATACCGTGTTGTCGGGTTCTCCCTGATAGTCAAACCGATAATTAGGTAGGCCGCTTAATGTGTGACCTGATGTAATCAAAATGAACGTATAATATCTGCCAAGGAGAAGTTTAAACATGCAATATCCAGTCTACCCTTTGAAATCCTTACTGTGCCTAATCGTCGGGATATGGACAGCTTCGGGCCTTTGTCGATGTCTCTCAATGATTGTATAGCTTATAGCGACGAATCAATCAAATCGGCTTTTAATTATAAATATATTAAGTATATTGGGTACGAGGACAACTGACTAAAGATCGACCGATGATACATCCGTATTAAATTTATTAAAATCATTTGACAACATCAACACTGAAATTAAAAGGCCGAGACAGTGCATAATTTAAAGCAGAGCACATTTTTTGTTGATGTAGGGAATTTGGATGTTCATCTGCATTTTACACTAATTATGAACGCCATGTATTGAAGCAATCGCCTATGAAGCAGGTATATTTCGTTTCGTGCTCTCACATAGTCCTTTACGATGGGCTCACTGTCATAAAAGCTGGCAAAACGAAAACTAACCGTTTTAAACTTTAAGCTTTTATTTCAGGAACAAACGCATGGAAACGTTACACTTTTATCACTAATGTCAACTCATGACAATAGGTAATGTTTTTAGAACAATAAATCAAATGGAGTATGTTTGTTACATAGCTATATTCTCTGCGCAACTTTAACCGTCAGCGCACTCCCCAAGTTCACTGGTTGGAGGGAGCTTCATGTTGCCCTGGTGCTCTCAGAACTAAAGGGGGACAGGAAGCCGATCTGTTTGTGGTGTCTGTGTTGCGTCCTGTTATTGTTCTGTAATTTCCCTGTCTCGTCTTTGTTGTCAGTGAACGGTTTGAGGGTGGTTTCCTTCATCCATTAGGTTGGCACGTCGTCATATAAGTGAATACCCTTCAGTACGACGTAAAACCCAAATCAAACTAACACACAAACACTTCGCATTGACGACGTCACACATATTATATATATATTCATTCAAAGTTAAAAACATCCAGTTCCTCTGGCGTCATTATTTCTGTCATATAACAACGTTCTCATAAAAAAAGAAAAAAAAGTTGTTATGTAAATAAAGTGTAGGCTCAGGTCCACAAACCTCCCCATCATAGGGATCGCCGGTTCGATTCCTGAGGTCTGTATGTGGGTTGTCTGCTTTGTATGCAGTCTTACACCCTCAACGATTTACTTACAAAACGAATCTCTATAAAATAATTTAGTCCTGCTGATGTAACATGTGTGAAATAAATTAATTAGTTAAATGAAAAATGAAAAAATGGCATTTAACTTTGAGAAAAAAGTTAGCTGTACCCGTCTTCACCAATGACGATGACTGGAATTGATAAACAGAAAAGAGCATTTTGCTAGATGGTAAAATCGGACTGCATTCATTGGTATTGGCACCGTCCGTAAGAATTAATAAATGCTGCATTTGTACTTTCAGAGCTAAGGGATCTTGCTGTGGTGTCTTTTTATTATGTGCTGTTATTGTCCTGTATTTGTGCTGTCTTATCTCTATGGCGTCAAATAGTGTCATATAGCTAATATTTCCAGCTATGGTTAGATATGTGATAGGTATGGAAAATTAAGACGGCCTACATCGGCATAGCCATTCTAGTTTTTAAATGTTTGGTTCAACAGCAGGGAAGCCGTCTGCTTTGAGAAAGGAATGGCCTCTATGATCGGTATGAACAGCTTGGGGCCTTTCACAGTGTTTATTTGTCTGATGATAGTCTATTACAGAACCTCAATCAAATTGCATCTAGAATACAATTTTATAATGTTCCTTTGAAGGAAAGGCAGATTGAGCATGTCCTGTTAACTTTGTGAATGAAGATCTAAAATGTACAATTGCCTCAAACAGCCTTTGGCTACAATTGTTCAGGAGGACAAACTACAGGAACCAATTGCCACACGTTCACAGCGAGTGATTTTTGTTAAATTTGTGAAATTATCGTTGGCTGTGGACTCATGTTTCATACGAATATCTCTCATAAGTCCCATCATTTGAGAAAAACAACTACCAACTAAACTTATAAATGCACTGTTAGCGTAAGGTTTGAAAGAATTTAGGGGTTAAATTCAATTTTAGTTCAGATGAACCGTTTTACTACTTGCAGGTGCTCAGATCAGACAGTGTGTAACAGACATATGTGTTCGATAAAGTAGAAATCAATTGCATTTCACCAGCGGTCATTGAAACAGGCATGGAAGGTTTAAAATGAAAAACAACTGAATCCGGACATAATCGTTACTCTAGATCTATGACAAACAATATATAAGTTTTCCGGATAATGGGAAACCAAGTATACACAAAGGGCAATAGCATTTCTTCAGAAGCTCGATCAACTATACACAATTGGATATCCCTGCTGCTGTGGTTATCCGCTATACTGTAAACAAATTTGAACTCAGACTTTTTCTCACATTCACAAGCAGTTTACATCACAAATCAAGAAAAGCTTAATCGGAATTTTAAGATATATGTTCAATTGACGTATACATTTTAAAACGAGTTTTTTATAAGAGCCTTAAAATCATGTGTTTCTACTCAATTTTCTCCAAAAAGACATGTTTAAGTGAAGAAGAATTACTGTCCTTAAAGTTTCCACGCACTTTTGTCGTATCGATTAAAATCACCTCCATTATGTGTTTCAAACCAGCGAAAGATTTTAGATTTGTGGCAAAAGGGAATTCACTTTCGTTAGTAATCCGCTAGAGGGAGAGTAACATCCGGTGGCTGGCTTGTACATTTCCACAATCACGTGTCTGTTAAAGAGTATTTTTGAGGAGCCTTTACAGGAAAGTGGCTTCACCACTGATCATGAATAAAGTTGTGAAAAATCGAATAAATTTGACCTCCCATCTGTAGTAAGCGACATTGACTCCAAAGACCACCTATTAACCCCAAAGAAATCGGCTTTGCGTAATCGACGGGGAAAACAACAAAGCTCACTGAATACATATATATTTCGTACCGGGCTTGAAGGGATGGAGTATTGTTCGAGCATTCCGACATAATTAAATGCATTAATTTAAGGGCTTCCGAAGTATAACGACATTATATCTGAACATTTTTATGACATTTAGAAATGGATAGCATAGCATAAATTGGTATGCATCAGTTCAACATCTGCTCGAATAAAACAGTTCCACACTTCATCTCGCTGATTTCGATTTAGAATATTTTAGGTTGGTATCAGATCGCAAAAAAATCTTAAGCTGCACGTTGCTAGATGCACCGGTATGTATATTGTATATTAGTCAAATCCGATGAAAATTCCCGAAGGAACAGGTCTGCGATCTCCCTGGTTTCTGATCGAGGTCTGATCGGTAGCAAGTCTGGCGATAAAGTTAAACAACTACATCTTTAAGACAGAGTTAAGAAAATAAAATACACCAACTTAAAGCTCCTTAAGAACGATGTTGTATTATTTCCAAATTGATTTTTATAAAAAGTTGATATGCACAAGCTTCACATTGGCCATTTTACTGATCTGTTTTTAATCAATGAATTATTGAAGAGAAAGACATTATGGTGAACTTGTCTTTACATGGGCAATTTATTAAATATCCTTTCCTTAACCCTCAATACGTCTGATAAGCCTATGTTTCCCTACTAGTCATAATAATTAATTAGGCTAGTTTATTCATGAGCTGATTAAATTATAATAGACATATAATAACTGCCAAGGAGAAGTTCAAGCAGACAATATCCAGTCTACCTTTTGAAACCCTTGTAGTATCTGATTGATATGGACGGCCAAGGACATTTGTCGATATCTATCAGTACCTGATGGTTTAGCCTATGGCGACAATTCAATCAAATCGTATTTACATTATAAATACATTAAGTGATTATTAAGCAAGTATTGTATTGATTTTATGGGACTTGTTTTTTACCACCTCTGTTGTAAACCTAACATCTCCAAACAAATTAACATTTAACAATTCTCATTTCTTTATATGAAATTACTTTTTCAAAGGATACTGTTATAAGGCAGCTCAATGTTAAGTTGTGGTGCGAATAATACAATTTGTATTGCATGCGCCATCAAAATTTAAATCTACTACTAAGCAAGTGCAGATTGTGTCCCTGACCTGAATGATATGTTGTCATTGCCACACATACCTCCTGGGTTACGCTGGGAACAAATAGGTACAAGTACAATTGGAGAAAGGGCCCACTGAGGCATTTATCATTATTATACAAAAATACTTTTATAACTTGAATACCGACCAAACGTGATAAAACAGTGCGTTATGTAAAACAAATTACAGTACTTTATTTCAGATGATCTGCTCAGCGAAGTCTATAGATACTCTCATCTATGCGACACGAAATATTCTTGCAATACATCCCTTATATCGCCACTCATTGGCCAGGGGATAACAAGTGTTATTTTAACACGTAAACATAACAATTATGTTCATTTATTAAAAGATAGTCGTAATTGCGAGAATTTCGTTTGTAAATTTTTTTATCCGTGGCACTAACTGGTTTCTGTAGTTTAATAACTGTCACAGAGGTTTCTTTTCCAGTACCAGGGAGATTAATCATTGTCCCATCAAATTAAAAAGTTAGCATTTGCCAAGCCTCTGTGCTATTTAATTTGAAAGCAAAGGAAGAAACAATGCTAGAATCTGATAGCAATGGTTGTTCCCTTGTTTCATTATTGTCATGCTTTATTGTCATAGAATTTCAGGTGATAACATTTGCAAGGAGGAGCATACAGTTGTATGGTTGGATAGCTGCATTTTTTATTTATCTCCCACTTTTTCTCGTTATATTTGCTTTTTTGCGCTTGTCAGTCACGTCAAGACGGCAGTCACCTTTATCCACAATTTTATTAGTAACTGTATCACATGACCGTAGCTTAGCATTTGATTGGACTAAAGGTAGATAACTATGAGTAAAGTGCTGACAACTCTGTTGTTTTTGAGGGTTTTTTTTTCATTGCACGGCTAAACTTTATACCATACAAAATATGTGAAACGGCTGGTTTTTCGGTTAAGTAATATTATGAGTTGAAGCTTTAGGTTGCCAACTTTTGGTTTGTGCAATAACCCTGAAAATGATAAAAAAAAATTAACACCTCTGGTTTTCTCCTTGTGGGGTTCATATGTTATACAGGTTATTTATTCTATGCTTGAATGAACTGTTTGCGGTTCTTCAAACCTCATATTGTAATGACTAACAGCGCATTGGATAAGGATTTTGATTCATTCTCTAATTAATGTTCTGTTCTACCTTTCCCCGTTGATATCTTTGCCCCCCCACCCCGCGCAAGAACAGACTATTTCTCCTGCACTACCTTCAATTATTGAACAGACCATTTCCACTTAGTTTCTTGGACGTATTTTCGGTATACCCTCTAGCTTATTGACGTTGATAATCAAGTGTTGTGTAGATGATAATAAAGACGGAATATCTACTATACCACTGTACCCAATCTAATAAACTCTTAAACAGATCTTTCTGTGCTTTATTTCAACATGAGAAACTTAGGCTCCAAAATTGGCAAGGTCGTCAGTTACTTGTGAAATCTTAATCACATATTGTACATTTTAGTTTGACTAAAAGTTGACAATCCTTTTACCGATTCGCCATATCAGATTCCATTTTATAGGGTTTTATTTTAACTTCAGACAGTCTTAAGGGTAATGGTATAATCATCATTTTTGATGATAATCTTCAGTGTAAGACCAGAAATCATTTATCATCTAACTCTGATGATTTTAAAGGTCTTTCCCATGATGTTGAGCGCCTCTATTCAATGTATATTGAAAGAATAAAATACAGACCTCCAGGGAAAACAACTCATGAATTTTACTATTCACTCTGTACACTGCGTCGATCAATCCCATCCCAGAACCAAACCTACTCGTATGCCACTTCCAAACACTACTATTATCGATAATATATTTACAAACGTCTAGCCTCGTGACACTGTCTCTGGTATTTTGTTTTATGATTGCAAACTTCTCTGACTGGCCTTTTAAAATGACATTGGATAAAGATATTTAAGAGGAAAATTGGTAAGCCATAGATATTTTTCCCATTACAAAAAAACTAATCATTTTGACAAAGCCAATACAAATGCTAAATTTAAATAAAAGAAGAACTGAAGTAGCCAGAATAATCTTTGAGTCTTTGAGTTTACATTCGTATCGTCTAGAGAATACGAACTAATATGGAAGTTTTGAGTTATGACGTTTCAACAACAGAGCGACGTTCATTTTCAAAATGATGTTGCCACTTTATGGAATGGTAGGGCAGCCTGCCTATTTTTTTAACATAGAAGGATGCTGGTTTTCAGAAAAATATAGCTTTTAAATTGTAACTTTGCAAAAAATAATATTTTAAGCTATTGGTAATGGTAATTCATATGGTATTATTGACGTTTAGCTGTTGATTTACAATAATCTCTAAGGCTTATACCGTCCATCTTAAAATCGTGGAATAGCTTTACCCTGCCATAACGATAACTTTATTTAGCAAAGGGACGTCACTCTGTTGTAGTATCCCCATAACGCAGGTAATGCTATCAAAACCCCTCCCTGGCTAATATTGTGAGCGCGTGTCAGAAGACTGTGTCAAGATTTTTAACCACAGGAGCCATGCGCTATATATAGGTTAAAGTATTTAAACATCGATTGATCAAATACAGTCAGTATTTAATCAACAATTGTGTGGGTAATAGAATAGAAATAATGTCCAAGCAACTGCCATCTATTGAGAATTTAAGGGCAGTTGAGTTGGACGATTTTCTACACTATATTTCTTAAATTAAATGCCACAGAACGATAAATTCTATACGTTGCAAAATTCTGGATACTTCAGATGTGGATGTACGATTTGTCTGTTTGTAGATGTATGATTTATTTGATTGTAGATGCATGATATGTCCGTTTTTAGATGTATCAATTGTTCCTTTGTAGATGTAGGATTTAACCGTTTCTACATGTATGATTTATCCGTTTGTAGATCTATTATTTGACCGTTTGTAGATTTATAATTTGTCTCTTTGTAGACGTGTTAATTGTCCCTTTGCAGATGTATGATTTGTCCCTTCGCAGATGTATGATTTGTCCCTTCGCAGATGAATGATTTGTCCCTTCGCAGATTAATGATTTGTCCCTTCGCAGATGTATGATTTGTCCCTTCGCAGATGAATGATTTGTCCCTTCGCAGATGAATGATTTGTCCCTTCGCAGATTTATGATTTGTCCCTTTGCAGACGAATGATTTGTCCCTTCGCAGATGAATGATTTGTCCCTTCGCAGATGTATGATTTGTCCCTTCACAGATGTATGATTTGTCCCTTCGCAGATGAATGATTTGTCCCTTCGCAGACGAATGATTTGTCCCTTCGCAGATGAATGATTTGTCCCATCGCAGATGAATGATTTACCCTTTCGTAGATTTATGATTTATCCGTTTGTAGATTATGATTTGTTCGGTGATAGCAGTGTGATTTGTCCGTTTGTAGATGTATGATTTGTCTGTTTCTAAATATATGCTTTATCCGTTTGTAGATTATGATTTGTTCGTTGATAGCAGTGTGATTTGTTCGTTGGTAGCAGTGTGATTTGTCCGTTTGTAAATATATGCTTTATTCGTTTGTAGATGTATGATTTGTCCGTTTCTAAATATATGCTTTATCCGTTTGTAGATTATGATTTGTTCGTTGATAGCAGTGTGATTTGTTCGTTGGTAGCAGTGTGATTTGTCCGTTTGTAAATATATGCTTTATTCGTTTGTAGATGTATGATTTGTCCGTTTCTAAATATATGCTTTATCCGTTTGTAGATTATGATTTGTTCGTTGATAGCAGTGTGATTTGTTCGTTGGTAGC
>JARFOD010095512.1:0-32122 GCA_031763545.1 Mopalia muscosa | reverse complement strand
ATTTGTGTCCGTCGTCATATAAGTGAAATACCCTTGAGTACGACGTTAAACACCAATCAAACAAACAAACAAATCTGTTGACTTTCCACTTTCAATTTAGGACAGTTGTCATTGATCATATCCTCATTAACCCATCCCTACCCCCGAGATAAATCTTATGCTGAGGTGTCCTACGATAGGAAATATCCAAAGAGCTTGTGCGCTTAAGGGCATTGTTATGAAGGAACAAATGTAGTTAAAGGGCGAAAAATTGTGGAAGGGAAAAGGGGTAAGAGGGTAATGGACATTAAATGCCCGAAAGATAGTAATACACGGGGAAATGTCGTTATATCGTACTTTCCAAATACTTACAGTGCAGTCATCTGGATTTGTCATTACAGTATTTTCACGTTGTACTTACATTGCCGTTACCCATGATTAATGCCTTGCTATTTATGAAGTCAAATGAATGTCCATGTGCTACTGTGAAAATGAGTTAATATGGTAAATCATTGTCAAATGTCTTATACAGGCTTCAATGGATAGTTTAATTTATTTAACACAATAAGAGGCCATTTATAGTGTTATTTATAAAACTAAATAAGAGACCATGGTTAGCGTAGTAATTAAAATTCAAGAAAAGGCAATGGATAGCGTAATTTACAAAGATTAATCCGAAGTTAAACAGTTTCATTTAATCCAACCTATATTCATCCTAGCCGGACATTTGGATGAACGAATGCTTTTATTTCTATAAACAATTCTCCACATTGATTGAGATTAAGAATGTATTCCTCTTTATGGGGTAACAAGGTAAGATAACATAATATCAACAAAGATCAGCAGAGGTAAGGCCTTCTGCCAATTAGAATTAAACGAAGCAAGTGGCAAAAGACGTGAAGTTAGTTTGGCATCTGTTGAAGTGATTTACCAGAGTGGCTTGTACCCGGTTTCTTAAGCGAAAATTCCATGGGGGTTGTTCATGGGTACATCTCTGTGGAGATCCCATGACTGGAGAACAAGAGCATTGTGTAACTGGCACTAACACCAGTTATGTATCTGGCTGTGTGGTGTTCCCATATTTCATTATCATTCCAGGCTTTCTGACATGAACCACTAAGGATGTTTTCAATCATGTATATATATATATGTATAAGTGAAAAAACCTATATTAACGGTGTTGGCAGCAACTGAAAAGAAACCGCACCATTCCTAATTACAAGAAGCTGGAACTAAAAAAAAATGCTCTCTTAAAATATCAAAGGAACGGTAGAAATTTATATAATTATGTCTAAACATTTTTTGTCTGTTATTATTTTCAGTTCCAACAACACCTGTCCCAACAATCCCACGTAAGTAGTTTCTGTCATCAAATTATGTCATATTGAGAAAGAATGTAAACTGGGAAATAAATCAGCCAGCAGTCTTCTATACACAATGGTTACACGCCCACTAATTTATGTATTCTGTCCAAATATATCGGGCAATTGCGTTCAGAAATAACAGGACTTATTATGCGAGTGTCTCATGGTTCTATTGTTAAGCATCCCTGCTATAACCATAAACCCATCTGAAACGATTGCACGCGTGTTTCTTTGGAAACCATACTTAATGGGTATTTTGCTCATAGTGAGGCATATCAGCCTATTGTTTGCAGTAAACCTCATTTAAAGCCACTGGCAATGAGATATGACAGGACACAATACAGATATCGGAGAACAGATCAACTTACCTAATTGGCGACAGGAAGCTGATCTGTTTTGCTAAATTTGTATTGCGTCCTTAAAGAGGACAAGGCAACATGATACTGCCTCATACCCCCAGTGCCTTGCTAAAAATGTTAATATTGAATTTGTGTTCAAATACTTCAAATAACCTTGAGTACTTCAACAAAATAAAAAAATATAGCTTTAATAAAATACAAATCCATAAATTGCCATTTCTGTTATGGCAACCAGAAATACCAAGACAATTTGTATTCACTGAGATGAAAACTCATTGTGTTGTGTTGTTATAAAGGCTATCATTGGAAATTTACTAAATTGCACCTCTATGTAAATTCAAGCACTAACTATTCCACATTTCTCCTACAGCTTGTGGTATCTCTGATCCTACTGATATCAACTTTGTGTGTGATGGAGTTCAGATGGACGCTGCCACTAATAGGGATGTGAAGGAGATCGTCAGCAGCTTGGTATCTCAGGAAGATATGCAACACGATGGCATGCAGATCGCTCTCATCACAAGTGAATGTCCAGAGCTGAAAAGTGTCCCCTTCTCTAAGTACCAGAGCACAAACAAAACAAAGTTTCCTGAAGTGTTTGATGACGTCCATTATCAGACGTACGGTAGCCTCATAGAGATTCTAGACAATGAAGGTTTCTCTCCAAAGAGGGGTGGCCGAGAGTCTGCCCGTCATGTCGGAGTTGTAATTCTCTCACAAGAACCCGATGACGCTGAAGATGTCATTATTAAGGCGACTAAAGCCAAAAACAAAGGCATCGAACTGTTCGCAGTGGGCCTTAACAAAAAGGTTCGGCGGATGGTTCTAGAGCAAATCGCCAGCGAGCCAAAGCCAGATCACGTCATCATGATTAGTAGTCGAGGTGAAGTGTCAGATGTCGGTCCTAGAATCGCACGAACTCTGTGCCCACGTAAGTCAAAATAATTACGGTCATAGTCTTTGCAAGAGTTTTAATCCCCATTTCGAGTTAATTTACCAGTGGTTGGAGGGAGCTTCATGTTGCCCTCGTGCTATCAGAGCTGAAGGGGAACAGGAAACTGATCTGTTTCTGATGTCCCTATCGCTTCCTGTTATTGTCCGGTCTTGTCCTTGTTTGTTGCCATTCTTGTCGAAGGTTCTTTCTGGGCTGGCACATCGTCATATAAGTGGAATACCCTTGAGTACGACGTTAAACCCCAATCCAACAAACGAGTAAATTTCACCAATAATAACGGCGGTCATGATTTCAAGTTGTAGGACGTAACTAAGTCCATGCCCTATAAGAGTGGGGTTTTTTTTACCGAATTTATATTCCGAAAAGTGTAAATTGATATTATATGTTAGTGATTATATCTCTCTTTCTATTTAATTACTATGATTTAATATTTGTCTTGAAAAATTTTGGTATACTTTTTATATGTACGCCCCATGGAAGGATACAACACTATTATTATATGGCAATAAGAAGGACCTTCAAATAACTTCAGTGTAAAACAAAACCCTTTATTCCATGCAAAGTGTATGATTGGTTGCTGTTTGTTTTGTGAGTGTCCCGTTTGTTCAAGTTTAACATTTTTTGTTCCACAAGAGCGTTATTTGATACGTTCACACAAAAAAGTAGAGCAGAACTTTATTTGTTTTTCTCAATTTGTTAACTTTTTTAATCGTTTCTCAGAGTATACATGAATATTATAGCTCCAAAATGCTACCAGCGCCATCACACTTGAATATGTGGACATGATTAATTTCGGGTATTCTGCTGATATTTTGGATTGTATTGTACATAACCTTGGAAAATGCAGACCTATCCCCACACAGTAAAGTCTAGACCCAACGCCATACCCACCGCGGAGACAAGCAAGTCAGTAAAATCAAAAACACGTGTGTTTTAAAATTTTCCAAATGTTTAATTTGATTTTTTCAGATGACAGTAATGAGGTGATACAAAAATCCTGACTTCTGTAACTAAGTGGTTACTTGTTTATTCAAGGCCAGATTATATTTGGTGGAGTATAGTTATATCCTTGGAAGCGCTTTTTTGAAACATAGCTTGCGCTTGCCGGCAAACATTTCAGCAGCTTTTCTATGGCGCATTCAATACTTTCTGCCTTTCTACTCGGCTTTCCTTTTCATGATTTTTGGTTGGGTTACTATACGAATTTACCGAGAGACTATTAATAAAAAAATGTAGCTGTCAAATTCAGCTGCTTGCAACATGCAAGCCAACGACTCCATTACAGGCCTCGTCATTGAATTAATGATTGCACTTCTTATGAGACATGCCTTCTTTCTTCTTATCTTCATGCTGTTATGTTTTGTCAATGTTGTTTTCTGTGTGGTTTGTGTGTGTGCTTGTTAAAACATAACACAAAAACTGACAACGGGTATTTCCTGTACGGATATCATATCTTTTCATAAGCATTCACATTTTTGTATGCTAAGCAAGATTTCTTGCCGAAAAAAATCATTAAAGGTAGCTTGTCAAAAACATTCCCATCATCATGCTTCTTTTATCTTTACAATTAGTTTATTTTTTTCTGGTTTTGTTTATTTCAACCAAGCCAGCCTTTTAAAAAATTATCTTGCTCATAAGATCTGATCATTGTCAAAAACGATTCAACATTTTTGACGTTAAACATTATCTTTTAATCGTTAGCATTAGATTGTTTTTCTAAAAGTCTTTACAGACTTACAGATAATGTAACTGTTGCACCAAAGTGATACATTAATGTTTGTGTCTCTCTGTATACACCTGTTTTTGTGTGGGTGGAAGATTGAGTAAAACTATGTGTGTTTCTTGAAGAATTTTTTTACATACTCAACGACTTTTAACACATTGCTTTGTTCGTTTGTATTCCGTACCTGTATTTAATTGATTTTCCACTTTTTTTTCAGGTGCGAGATTTGAACTCCTAAATTAATCTTCTGAGTTTACCATGTTTATAGTGCCTGAATGTAAAGACAATCGGCGGACAAACTCGTAGTGAAAACATCACCAGATATTATAGTAGCAGCTTTGTCTATATTTTATTTTGTAACTTCTCTGAGAGGAGTAATAATGAAAAGATGAAACATTTGTATGCCGCTATCTTTGTATCGGCTTGAACTTCTGCCAGCATCGATTTGTTGTCTTCTTTTTGGGAATATCACTGAATTAGATGTCAATTGGCAACGACGTGGGCAACACATCCCATTAATGGACCTGCATACAGCATTAATATAGGGTTGTTGAACCAAGGATTGCATATATCTGGAAAAAATGTATATCCTGCCAGCTGTCTGTTATCTAGGCGATATATTGCGGTATGTGTTTGTCATATCAGCGACTGTGTCAGAAAACACATGTTCGAGTTATCTAATAAAAAAACAATTCAAATAAGTCAACGGATTTCGACGGAAACGGGTCACGGTCCTTTCCTAAACGAAAAAGCGATGACCAGGTAGTCTTCGTTCAGTGGACTATACATGGTCGACTATTAAAATCTTTTGTTGCTGGAGCTCGCTAATCAGACGTCTGTTTGAAGGACTTAAATGCTAAATGCCCAGAGGAAATTTTAACGTTTTTGCTCAATATATATAATAAGACTCAATTCCACTGAACAATTTGCTTCAACTAGCTTTTGCTCCTTTTCTGAAAGCCTTTATTATTTTAAATACGTTTATGTCCTTTGTACTGTCAAAATAACCATGGATTTATAACAGCGTCAAGACAAACTAGGGTAACTTCTTTTAAGTCTTCTTTAAACTTCTTTAAAGTCTTGTGATAAGTTGAAGAGAATATATTCTTGCATATCTTGTGTACATATTTTTAATTCCTCGCATTTTTTTTTACATGTTTATTCGTTGTCACACAATTGTCGCGATCTATGTAGTAACAAAACGTTATTAAGAAAAGCTGTGACCTTAAGAATCCTCAGTTATGTCTAAATATATAAGGTCCAGTTTACTTCACATTCAAATTTGGCGTTGTGTTGTTATAATATCTAAATGTGTATATTTTGTCTGTTATTTTCACAGAGTTCATAAGCAGTTTCGCAAAGTAATCTTAGATTACGCCCAATGTCTATACCATATCGGCCAGTACTGAACACGTTGTGTTACAATGGCAGCTATATTAAATGTAAGCTACGACCAATTTGTAAAACGGGCCCAAGGTGCTTGGTTACACTTAAAAATAATGGTTCTTTGATGGTTCATTCAAAAAGAGGCTGCTTCTAAATAGAACCATTCGGGCAAAACCGGTTCTTTCATATAATAAGAGAGAAATACATGGAACAGTAGTTGTGAGGGTTCCATACAGAACCAGGTAAGGTTCCACCAGAGTCACAACTAAAGACCCTTAAATATCATTATAACGTAAAACAAAGAAAACTTAAATACCGATGTATCAAATGCTGTACCATATGTTTATTGCAACTGGAGAGTTTTATGTAAAGGTGGTCTTTGCCAACAAAGTGTAGGTTCTTATCTAAACCTATTTTCCAATACATCAACCATTGTTCCATGATTCAATATGGTGGAAAACCGTGAAGAAGCCACTTAAAAACTACCCCAATAATTGCCCGAAGGCAAACTCACACACATACCTGATGGTAGACAGACGGACTTTTGGACTGTGCATCATAGTAGGACATATACTAATGCACGTCCGCGGGTTGATCAAATTGGTAGTCAGACTTTCTAAATGATGTATGTCAACAGGTTTAAACCATAAGGCCTGTTCCGCGCTGTCAGAATAGTGTCGCCGATGAACGCCTTGTTTTGAGGTGCGCGGTCCGCCAAACGTCGGTTATGGAAAGTAGCTCGTACTTATACTCAGCTTTCGGGGCTTTTGAAATTGTTGGTAAACCGACAAAAAATACTATGAATGATTTAAAGGTATCTCAATTGACACATTTGAAAAAGGCTATACGATAAGGACAAAGTCCAATTATAACTATTTGGTGTGGGACTATTTTTTTTATTATAGTGTTGTTGTTTTTAACTTTTCTCCTCAACATATTGAAGGTTTAACAATATCCACATTTTTATAGCGGAAATAACCTGAGCTCATAAACGATGATTCTGTATGGTGAGTAATTGCGTCCAGTGCTGATAAATTGTTGAAAATGAGATAAAGTCAAGCGGGTATGTACTTGTGAACTTTTATAATTGAAGGCTATATTGTTCGTGTAGACGTACCGTGTCGAAAAATAAAAGACAAATGACCATTGTCAACCGGACAAATTATATAAATAGCCATAATATAGACCATTCGAGTGAACAAAATTTGAAAATCACGTTAGTGAAATTGTATGTTAAATACTGTGTTGAACCATACCGTCATTCAAACTCACGTGTCTCAGTTTCATGGCTCAACGCGTTTTGTTTGCTGTCTGTGGGTTCTCAGAGCTAAGGCGCAACACGTCGCTTTATAGTGCCTTGGGTTTTTTGGCTGTCGAAAAAGAAACAGTTATTTATTCGATATTTTGGCACTGAACTTCGACATCAAGTATAGTTTGTTCCTTTGATTGGGGTTTAACGTCTTACTGAAGTTTAATTCACTTATACTACGACACATTGTCCACTTCAGACTTTCCGTGACTAATGACGGTGGAAAACCGACAAGAAACTTCGCAAAAACCACCCCTGCAATTACCGGTGCCATATCGTGTCTCACCCATATACCTGATGACAGACAAACGAACGCGATCCTTTGAAAGGTACATCGAAGTAGGATTAGTTAGTGCACTCACCATGGAAGCAGGCACATCAAGTTTAGTGCAAAAAGCCTCATCTTCATGGATAAAATCGAAAAAAAGAAATACAAAAACAAAGCTAATCAAATTATGAGGTAGGAAGATATGTATATTTCCTATGTAATACATAAAATTTGTGCATGTCAAATGACTCAACTATGGGGATGAGCAGAACAGATTTTTGGTGAAACACCCAAGATTTATTCTCTTTAACTATGCTCACTATAATTATATATATTTGGGAACATGTATACAATGCCACAGTACTTAAAAGTGATAGTGTTGCGGCAACACTATCAGGAAACTTGTAAGTAGTGACAAAGTTGGGTAAGTTTTAAGCCCACCCAGAACGGATGTCTAAGACTGAGTGTTTGAGATATCACCGTTCTCTGGAGCAAATGGCTGAGGAGTGAATCATCGGTTAAAACTGGAAGCCAATTATACCGTAAGAGTTACATTGTAAATTGGCGTGTTTCCACGTAACTCCGCCCGGCCCGCTGACACAGAGACCATAATGACTGAGGACAAACTCTCAACAACATGACAGCTGCAGTCATATTGCTATGTTAATCTACCGACCTGAAATCTGCGACAACCTCTCTCTAATCACATCACGATGGTTACAAAAAGTCTCCTGAAGTCACGTGACGGATATAGTCTTGTCATTACCTAACCAGCGCTGTTTGTCTTGGCAATTAATCAACATAAACAACCCTCTAACCCGTACCGACTAATAAAGCTAACAAACTCTTCATTGTAGTCGCCGCTTGGCAAAACAGTTAAACCTCATTTTAGCCCGCGAAAATGTCAAACAAAACACGATGTTGTGATACTCTTGATTTCTCCCAATCCATCTTACGGCAATAATAACTTAAACTAATGAAATGAATCCGTCTTTCTCCAGGCCTTTCTCTGGTGTTATCAGGTATATATTATAAGTATTTTTTATATTTATATTAGTAAAAAAATAAACTAGCATTTTTTGACGGAATCCTTTAATCCACTCAGATGTAGTAACCATATGGGAGGCATACACTTCGTTTAAAAAAAATTAAACAATATACGGCCAAATAGCATGTCAGAAAATCGGTTTTTGTTAATTGGCATGATTGCCAAATTGTCCTGAACCAAGTAACTGGATCGTAACAACAAATGAAGAAATGTCAAAATTCATGGATTTTCTTTGAACGGACAACATGCTATCTGGAATGTTGAACAGAAAACCTGGACCATGTTTGTACGAAATAACTTGTAATTGGCAGTATCGCTTTATCCCGGTGCTCAAAACCCCAGACGAGTCGCTAATAACAGATTAAACACTTATCATCGAAACAAGATAGACCCTTAAGATAGAGTGACGTAATCAAAAGATGGATGGAACTTTGTAGCGTTTTAAAGGAGTGCATACATCTGGTATGTGATGCAAGCCTGCACACCTGTTATGGGATCTATATGGAGGGAGTAGGATCTCTTTTTTGCTGCATTTTTGATTTTGGGGCAAGTTTCACGTCGATGGTTGCCGCATCGTTTAGCACTTTTCGTAATAAATACGCTGCCATTTTCTGTGAGAAAATCTAGTGACCATGATAAGCTAATTAAGTCCAGTTTGAGTCTGATAGTCTGAATGATTTGACTATCTCAATCAGTTTAATGAACGCAATGCACATAAACTCAACATAACGCCTTTATCAGAATTGCAAAAGTAATAAAAAAAATACACTTCAATAAGGACTAGACATTGCTACCTAAAGTGTAAAAAAAAAGGTTTTCATATTTTTTATTTAAAATCACACATCCCAACTAAGTACTTCATTCGATATACTGACAAATTTAGTCTATTTTCCAGGCAATATTTTACGACTATTTACAATGGCTTTGGGATAAATGGATAACTGTTAGGTATCATCAGTTGTGGTTTTATTCTGCAAAACGCATTTAATTCCACATTTTCCTAAATGTAAAGCTACATATTAAACAAAATCTGATTGTCTATTTCAATTGACTCTTTCTGACACTCCCTACTCCCTATTCTATACTACATAATGTCTTGTTTTTGGAAAATGATTTATGGAAGAAGCAGTGTAGTGTTGATGCAATATAAATTGTATAAACTGTTTGAAGTCGTGGCTTAAGGGATAGCATGTGGGCTTATTAATCAAACTTCAATTTACCGCGCACATGATCGAGTCCGTCTGTTAACCGTCAGGTATATGAGCGAGTCACACGGTGTGACTCCGGCCATCGCGGGAGTAGTTTTTACGAGGTTTCTTCCCTAATTTCCCACCATAATTAGTCAATAAACAGAGTGAAGTAGACAATCCGTCGTCATATAAGTGAAATACCATTGAGTTCGACGTTAAACCCAGACCAAACAAACTAAACTATTCGCAAAAATATACAAGCCAAATGTTTAGTTATATTTTCCACATCGTAAAAAACTTTGACTTTCTTCTTCAAATCAACCCGTGGATAAACTTGAATGATGTAAGGATTAAGGCTATCCGCATTTTTTGTGCCTTGAAACGGGCTTCGTACGTAACATGTTAGATTGGATCTGGTAGAATCAACGTCTTCATTCATGTATATTTAGACCGACTTTCCGTCCGTTGAAATGCTTTTGACGAATCGAGAATGGCAACCTGTACACCAGCAAGCCCTGGTTATCGGGATTCCATGGGTTAGAGTTGAAGTCTGAAATCGCTCCAAGGTCATCTGATTTCCTTATCTGAAGGAAGTTGTAAGTAACAAAACGTCTAAACAATCTGGGTATAGCTATGGATAAACCAGATCAAAATACCAACACTGCAGTCAATGGAAATAAAAAAGGTATGTACAGCTCCCGTGATTCGGCAATACTGCACAAATACCAACTTTACATAGACCTATAGTCAACACAAGATCCAGATATCGTCATTTTAATAGCGTTTGCAATACTGACCGTCTCGCGGCCGTGCATTACTGGTTAGCGAGTGTGCTTGCTGAGCTTACTTCGATGTACCATTAACAGGATTGAGTCCGTCAGGCGACCCTCAAGTATATGAGTGTCACAAGATGTAGCTCCAGCAATCGCATGAGTGGGTTTTACTAGGTTTCCTCCCGGTTTTTCAATGTAATAAGGAAAGGATTGAATGATTGGTTAGTGTTTTACACCACATTCAGCGGTATTGTAACTAGGCTGTGGCGTGAACATGTTACAACTTATCCATTTTTTATCCATGTTTAAAAGACAACTCCAAAAAGTAGAACCCTTGGCCTTAAACTTCAAAAAGAGAAACAAAATGAACTGAATACGACATACAAAAGTGTTTAAATTTTTAAATAGGTCATTATAATGTGGTTCAAAGATTGATCTAAATTTGTAAATATTGTGTTTACAATTCTGTCAATTTTAATAATTTACAATGATTTACAAAAAAAATATTCAATGATACACATCGAACCGTGTAAGAAACTTGTTGACAACATCGCCAGCTATGTTGTCAGAGGCCATGTGGGCCTTGCCGCAATTACAGCATTTAATATCATTATTGCACTCCAAGCTCTCATTGCCTTCTTAAGGGCAGCGAAACCCTACCAAACCACCTCTACACTGGTTCTTTCCGTGTCCCAACTTCTGACACTGGAAGCATCTTGTTGGATGGGGAATGAAGGTATCTACCCTCATCCAGTAAGGAACAATGTAGATGTAGTTAAATCAAAGGTAATTAAATAAGTTGTTAGTTTTATTATAACACCATCCTTTTAAGTGGTAAAACGCTTTACGTTAGTTATACCTTGCTCATCCACCTTGTCGCAAATCTCTTTCTCGGATAAATCGGAGAGATCCCTACCTCTGTCTCGGATAATCCCTTTACTGCTATTAAGAGATCTATGAGGTTTGATCGATACAGGAAACTCTAGATTTGTCCTAAGCTTTAGTAAATTTACAGCCTGTCGCTATCTGGTACATTCCACCAGATTTGTTACCTTCTTTAGAGTTTTCGCCGTTGCCATTAGTGTTTTTTGTTATATACTTATAACTATAAATTTAGAACAATTTTCTTTCCCTTTTTCCTTATCGATTAACTAAATATTGACTACTTTCCTTTCTTTACCATAGTTTATAGTGTTGGGAGGGGATGCCATCACACAGCGCATAAAGTTTCCCCACGCATGTCCCCCACCCTCCACAAATAAGGAAAGAAGCATTGTTAAGTGGACAATCCATCGCCATATACGTGAAATACCCTTGAGTATGACGTTAATCCCCAATCGTACAAGCAAGCAATGGGGACGGTACAGCGTCAAAGTTCTCCCGCCTTGTTGCTACCTAATTCCCTTGCGCTTCTATTCGTTCGCAACCGTCTTGCATAAGGTAAAGTCCAAATGTCTTTGCCGACAAAGGCTCATCGGAATCGGGCGCACACAAAATCTCAAACTACAACGGAGAGGGATAGCATGGCTGAGCTAGTCAGCATTATACATTACAGAAAGTTGTACAACAAAAAAGTGCCACGTGGTTATCCCAACGAGACCCGGCGTTGGATGAAATGAAATTAACTACAATATACCGTTAGTCCAGTAATCTACAGGGATTGGATGTTAGTAATCATCGTCAACATAAAATCGATCACATGAGAGTCCTTCAGACGAAAGTATGTGCACGGTAATATATCCTGAGCTGATAGCTGTGAAAGTCCATGATCAGGAATGTCAGGATACAACTGGATGTTTTGGTTCTATTGGGTTTGTTTGTTTGTTTGTTTGATTGGGGTTTAACGTCGTACTCAAGGGTATTTTACTTATATGACGAAGTGCCAGCCCAATGGGTGAAGGAAACCACCCTCGACACCACTGGCAACAAACAAAGACAGGACGAGACAAATACAGGGACAACACAACGACAACACAAGGACACAATATAGACACCACAAACAGATCGGCTTCCTGTTCCCCTATAGCTCTGAGAGCAAAACGAACAACATGAATCTCCATCCAACTGCTCGCGGTTCTGTTAGGGGTTGCAAGCATCTCCCTGTTGTACTGGTACCTGTGTGTTATGTCCTGTGTTGCGTCCTTAGGTTTTCCTGTCTTTTTTTCTGTTGCCAGTGCATGGTGTCGAGGGAGCTTTCCTTTGCCGAATGGACTGGCACGCCATTAAAAGCGTGAAAAAGCCTTAAATACGGTGTTGAACCAAAATAAATAGAACACACAATCGTAATATTTTGGTTGTAACACGAACTCCTGGGTGAGTGCTCGTAAAAAGACGCTTTCACAAGCTTTCATCCCTAATAGCAGGGTCTTTTTGTTATGAAGTGAATTTCGGACTAGTTTTTTTTCCTGAAAGTTTACTTTCACGACTGCCCTTCGCTTGGTAACTGTTGTCAATCAAATACCATAACCAAGATTATTGAGTCCCCGATTGGCTTAACCAATCGAAATTAATCAGTTAATCAGACTGATGTTTTCAGAAAGGTTAATAATAGAAAAACTAGAAAATTCATTAGAACTTGAAAGAAGAGAGAGAGAGGAGTTATGGCGCTACTAAGGGGTTTTCGAATAAGGTTTCTAAATTGGGGATAGAAAGACATCGAGATATAAGCTATAAGTAAAAATTCAATTATGTTTTTTTTTTAACTTGAACTAGTAGAACAACTCAACACTACCAGGTTAGAGATTATATGGGCGCTCATTAATTGTAAATTGATGTGAGCTTAATTTTAAATAAAGTCTTTGTGTTATTATGCTTCGGTCGTCACTCGTTGGGGGTTGTATATGATCTTAAGTGTCTGCAGATGTGAAATTCTTTTAAATACGCTTCCACTTCATGTAACATCTCGAAAGGATTTCAATGGTTTTTATACACGTTATTGGAGGCTTTTATTTACTAAATAACATCTTTATAATTAGATAAAGACAGTTTCACTACATATGATAATGCAGAAAGTGTGCTTCATTACATTTCTCAAGTGAATTCAAACATAACAGTAAAACACTTAGACGATAATTAATATGATATTACCCAATCCGAGTATGTTTCGGTCCCATGACGACACGAGGAATTGGGATTAATTGTTTTCGGCGCATGATTTATAAGTTTTTATGGCAAATTTCGAATCAAATAATATAACTATTTATAAGTTAGATTATTCTGCCTTGTTTTAAGATTCATTCTGGTATTTCAGGCAATGGATGAGAATGACATTCTCAGCATTTACCCAACTCAATTTCATTGAACCATTTTCCTGTTTCGTAAAACAATCTAAGCACATATTCATAGCTAGCTTACAGATAATTTTAATGTAACGAAATAATAGTGATGTTGCAAAAACCATCGCTAGACATGTAAGATTAACCTCCACTGTTAATGTCAGAAACGCTTTATCAACTAATTATAATGTGGTTATTAAACGCAATATATTTTTTTTTTCACAAATAAGAACAGTAGTGTAGAAATAACAATCTATAGGGTTAACAGTTATTCCAATTCAAACGGGAAATGTTTGTCATATTTTTGCATGTCTGACTGCATTAGATGTGTTATTCACCGTCTTGTGTTGTTTACATCAGCTGTCGTGTGGTTAATCCGTGTATCTCGTTTCTCCTGTCGGTCAATAGCCACAGTGTCGAGAAGCATATGTTAACTCTTCAAACAAACTTAAATGACCCGAAATCGGTCTAATAATATAACACTGAGTGTGTTGACTTTACTCTCAGCGATGTGTTTGCCACATTGCACATTAGGTTTATTTAAAAATTAAGATTGCAGAAATTCAGTCCGAATACAAAAAAAAATATATATTTTAATGCAGATCTCGGTTCTGTAAAAGCCAAGGCTTGCTCAGGTCTCAGAGTTTAAAAGTTCACAATTGCAATAGCTGGGGCGTTTTTCTACCATGTTAAAAGGTTCATCTGTGCGTTACTAATGTACGTGTGTGTCCGCCTTGTGCAACGTATACCACCGAGTTAGGGACAGCTACATACTGTATTATAAAATTGTCTTCTTCAGTCTGATGTAAAAGCGCTCTTTTTACTCAAGGGCTGGTTTAACGAACTTAAATTTGCCACTGGCATGTGCGTGGCTGGACGGAGCTTCCTGTTTCCATACTGCCTTCTGAGTTTAAGAGGAGCAGAAAGCCGATATGTTTGTGATGTATTTATATTGTGAGTGTCCTGTATTTGTCCTGTTATTGTTTTGTTTGTTGTCAGTGGGGGCGGGGGACATGTGAGTGAAATAATCTTACGTGCATAAAACACTAATCAGACAAAGAAACGATATTGGCATCACTGATTTTCACAAAGCCGAGCAATTAGAGGATTTTAAAACTTGAACAAGGTTGCATGGCAATTCAATATTTAGGTATTGCAAATGATATGCACATTCTTCAAGGTCTTAATAAAACTTAGAGGAGTTTTAATTTATGGACAAAATTGTTTTATTCTTGTTATAAAAATGATCAGATTTAAATTGATTATGGCGAGCAGATGCAGAAATGATATGCATAAATGTACAAGTAGTAAAGTTGTTAAATTGACAAGGGTTATCCCCTAATGCATTGTTGAGAATAAGCAGAGATAACGCAGCAAGTTGTAAAGCGGTAATACAGTACATTTAATATTTTTCTGAACAGGTATAGGTTCTAACTAAGAAAGTGTTATTCCAAAATAACGAAAATGCTGTTAATCTTCACTTTCTAAAAGACACAAAAATTATTCATTGCTATCAGCTTTGGGAGCTGTGACACTCTCCTATCAGAGGGTTAGTGAATGTACGCTATCTAGACTCCGGCTGACTAACCTTCTATTTTAGTAGAAGACCGGGTGGCCGAGTGGTCTAGGTAGCCTGCATTTACTGCTGGCGATTCGGTGCCAAATTCTGAGGGTCGTGGGTTAGATTCCCGGACGGGTTTCAACCTACACAATTTTCTGAGCAGTATCTAACTAAGAAAGTGTTATCCAAAAATAACGAAAATACTGGTAAGAGCTAGGCAGTCTGAACGCAGGATGACAAGGTCAAAGTCCCATGAAAGGGTCCTGACATCATCACAGAAGTGTTAATTGACAGGGGCGCCACGCATCTAAGTTGTAGACTTCGATGTGTAAACGACTTTCTGATTGGCTGCATGTTTCTGCAATAGTCCAATAAATTTTTTTGCCACGTGTTTGCCTCCTATTGCAGCAGCAGTAGTAATGTTGAAGTTTCGTCTTACACATTTTGACCCTTCCAAAAGGAAGATGTGAGATGGCAGACGGTTTGGCAGAACAGTCTATTCCACAACCATTTCCTTTGACGCTGGTGTGAATACAGTCGAGGGGAACTCTCTTGTTCAAGAAAAGTTTTTTGAATCTATTTGGCAGGATCGTTGCGAGCGGTCTGGCAAACACAGATTTTATTATTGTTGTCAAAGTCTGTTAATTGGCCAAAGTTCCCTACTGTAAATCTAAGAGGAGAGGTATAATTACTAAATTTGTTCTCTGGTAACTGTTCAGTAAATCCGTACCTTCTTGGTATAAATAGACAATACGATCGTAACTACTATTAGTTTTTGTCCAGTTACAAATCAACACTGTGTATCGTTGGATTCGACAACTCTGGATAATATTTTAAATCTTCCAAGAATAGAACGAAAGTATACAAAGCTGTTATTCTTTATGTGTTACATACAGGGCGTGGCTGACATAGCTAAGGTGTTATTACAAGTGCACGTGATAAATGTATGGTGGTCTCAGTGTTAATTAAAATATAGAGTTTTTAATATTGCTCAGATTCTGGGGCGAATAGAATTTTTATGTAAGAGCTGAATATTCCAAACAAACCCCAAAAATAACGCTAAAAACATTGGTGTCATCAGCCAGGATAAGCGATATACAAATAAAAAGTACTTATTCTGTTTTTATTATTCGCTGATATACAATTTAACTTATGGATTAATCTTGTGGGGTAACATATACAGGTCTCATTTAAATCCACGATTCTAATTGAAACTGAGCCGTTCGCTCAATCACACTATCCCATCAGCTCGAACATAACGCTCATATACGTATTTGTATCTCTAACAATATTGCCTTTGCCTCTAATTGTCTCTGATATCAACCCTAACCTAACGTATAAATAATTCCATAATGAAGATCTCATTCCAACCCTAAGCTAACATATCAATAATTCCATAATGTTGATCTCATTCCAACCCTTACCTAACATATAAATAATTCCATAATGCTGATCTCATTCCAACCCTAACCTAACATATAAATAATTCCATAATGTTGATCTCATTCCAACCCTAACCTAACATATAAATAATTCCATAATGTTTATCTTATTCCAACCCTAACTTAACATAAAAATAAATCCATGATGTTGACCTCATTCCAACCCTAACCTAACATATAAACAATTCCTTAATGTTGATCTCATTCTAACCCTAAACTAACATATAAATAATCCCATAATGCTGATCTCATTCCAAGACTAACCTAACGTATAAATTATTCCATAATGCTGATCTCATTCCAACCTTAACCTAACGTATAAATAATTCCACAATGCCGATCTTATTCCAACCCTAACTCAACCTATAAATAATTCCATAATGTTGATCTCGTTCCAACCCTAACCTAACACGTAAATAATTCCATAATGTTGATCTCGTTCCAACCCTAACATAACGTATAAATAATTCCATAATGCTGATCTCATTCCAACACTAACCTAATGTATAAATAATTCCATAATGATGATCTAATTCCAACCTTAATTTAACGTATAAATAATTCCATAATGCTGATCTCATTCCAACCCTAACCTAACATATAAATAGTTCCATAATGATGATTTCATTCCAACCCTAACCTAACGTATAAATAATTCCTTAATGATGATCTCATTCCAACCCTAACCTAACGTATAAATAATTCCTTAATGCTGATCTCATTCCAACCCTAACCTAACATATAAATAATTCCGTAATGCTGATCTAATTCCAACCCTAACCTAACATATAAATAATTCCGTAATGCTGATCTAATTCCAACTTTAACTTAACGTATAAATAACTCCATAATGCTGATCTCGTTCCAACCCTAAGCTAACATATAAATCATTCCATAATGATGATCTAATTCCAACCTTAATTTAACGTATAAATAATTCCATAATGCTGATCTCACTCCAACCCTTACCTAACGTATAAATAAGTCGATAATGCTGATCTCATTCCAACCCTAACCTAACATATAAATAATTCCATAATGATGATCGCATTCCAACCCTAACCTAACATATAAATAATTCCATAATGTTGATCTCATTCCAACCCGAACCTAACATATAAATAATTCCATAATGCTGATCTCATTCCAACCCTAATTTAACATATAAATAATTCCATAATGTTGATCTCATTCCAACCCGAACCTAAAGTATAAATAATTCCATAAAGCTGATCTCATTCCAACCCTAACCTAACGTATAAATAATTCCATAATGCTGATCTCATTCCAGCCCTAACCTAACATATAAATAATTCCATAATGTTGATCTCATTCCAACCCTAACCTAACGTATAAATAATTCCTTAATGATGATCTCATTCCAGCCCCAACCTAACGTATAAATAATTCCATAATGATGATCTTATTCCAACACTAACCTAATGTATAAATAATTCCATAATGATGTTCTCATTCCAACACTTACCTAACGTATAAATAATTCCTTAATGATGATATAATTTTAACCCTAACCTAACGTATAAATAATTCCACAATGCGGTTCTCATTCCTACCCTTCCCTAATGTATAAATAATTCCATAATGCTGATCTCATTCCAACACTAACCTAACGTATAAATAATTCCAAATGCTGATCTCATTCCAACACTTACCCAATGTATAAATAATTACACAATGCTGATCTCATTCCAACACTTACCTAACGTATAAATAATTCCTTAATGATGATCTCATTCCAACACCAACCTAATGTATAAATAATTCCATAATGCTGATCTCATTCAAACCCTAACCTAACCTATAAATAATTACATAATGTTGATCTCATTCCAGCCCTAACCTAACATATAAATAATTCCACATTGCTGATCTGATTCCAACACTTAGGTATAAATAATTCCATAATGACGATCTGATTCCAAAACATTTTCATTATAACTTGATTAAACTAAATATTATTCAGCCTAGTCGAACTCAGCGCCGTTGATTCGATTTCTATTTACGATTTTTCAGAATAAATCTATCTTATCACTTGTTCAGATACGTTGGCTGCATTGAATGGAACAGTTTACCATCCGCATTCCGCATCCTAGCATCAGCATCCCAGACATTCAAACATGACTACAAGCAAGAACCAATACCCACTGCTAGTTAAATTTAATAAACAATCTATAATTCAGCTCCATTATATTTTGTTTAATTTAAAACGATTGTATATGAATAAACATTATATTTTAAACGTATTAATGTCTGTATATGCATGCTCGACAAAACGGCCTCAAGTGTACATATATTGTTTGCCTACATGCATGTGTACATTTATTATTTTCCCTTACTCATTGATATAACGGAGTCACTTAATTTTTAAAAAGGGAAGGAACAAGTCTTTACACGCTTAATTCCCTGCATTTTGGCAAATGATTGAGTTAATGAAATTGTATTATTTATGGGCAATCAATCATATCATATCTTACACCATGGCCTTGTCTATCACGACGGTATCTGATAACCTAGATGTGTTCACGCTTTGTTCTAGTAGCATTGGCGATACATCAGATGAAGATAAAACTTGTTTATTTGGAATGCTTTCTTTATCGTTTCACTCAGGTATATGTCATGTAGATTGTTTTATTTGTTTCGTTGTTCCCTTTTGTTCTGCCACTCTGTCAGGCTGATATAGCCTGATCTGAGGGTAAAACAAAAGAGTTGCAATCCCCGTTATGTCTGGATAATACGGACGATAAAATAACAAACATCGTGAAGAAATGTTTACAAATAAGTGTTAATCTGAGATTATTTTGAGAAATGAACAACTGTTCGTTATTGGACCTTACTTACACAAAGTTAGCCTATTCAAAACAGTGTTCGGATTTAAAGTTTTAATATATTTTAATATTATTTAAAACATTTGAACCAATCGTTTAAACAATATGTCGTTATACCGTAGGCCTATGTTAGGTCGAGGCCTTGGTCTTTTTACATCGAATCTTAAAACTATTTTCTTTAGAAATTATAAGAACATTTACTAATGTTTGCTGTAACCCTAAACTCAGATATCAAGTATTAACAAAAGCTAACTAAATGGAGAATTCTACCGGATAATATGAGATAGATATCCTCTATATCCTATTGTGTGGAGACAATAGTAAACGAATATTTATATGAACATAAATTAATACGCCTCTCTGTGTTACTATATCTCAACACGAAGAAAAATAAGTCCCATACAATGGCTTTATGTATTCTAGAACGTCATGCACGTTATATATCCAGACTCGTACATCATACTCCAGCGAGTGCGAATAGTGTGCATTAGTGTTGTATCAAGTGTAGTGTAGTCGGTATTTACATAATAGGGTGGAGTTGTACTTCGGCGTCGTTGATGTTGTCTTAAAGTGATAATTTGTTTCCTTAAAATGTGAAATGGATTTTTGGTCCGATATGGTCCTTTGTCGTATTGGATAATTGTGTTAAATAACAACAAAAATATATTTCAATTAATTTTTTTTAAAGCTATATAAGACCATTTCTTCATAGGTCTAGTCCCCATTTTTTTGCCCCTTCAGATGTGTTCATTTATTCCCTTTATTTTTAATAGATTTTAATCGATGTATTAAATATAAATCAACATTTCAATAATTGAAAACACGATTTTGAAACATGTTTGTTCAGATGAAAATTGTTCTGTTTTTATTGTGGACATTTTAGCTCTATTACATGTATGAGGAGTTGAGCCGGGTTTTTTTCATTGTCAGTATAATCGGAACAAAAATATTAAGAACAGCCAAAGGCCTTCATTTCTGTATTTTGTTATCACATTTTATTTGTTTGACTGTAGTTTAATGCCACATTTAACGTAAGTTCATTCACATGACCACCTTCGAAGCCACAGACAAAGACAAGGCAGGACAAATACAGGACAATCATATGACCCAATACAAGGACATCGCACACAGATCCGTAGCACGTTGCCCTTTGGTCTGGAGAAAGCCAGGGCAACAGGAAGCACGCAAACGGCTTCATATCGTGAATGAGAGCCCCAGGTCAATATGGTGCTCTTTCCCAGCTCTCCGTGTCACTTTTACATTTTAGTCAATAGCGAACGGAACGGTTGCAAAGAGGGCCTTTATTGTGATTCAGCTGAACAGGAACAGCAATTGCTAGTCATGTTGATAATATACTATCAGTCCTACGCCCTATATTGTCAAGGCATATAAGGTCTTTCTTCTCTGGTGCGTGGAAAATGAAATTGAACTATGTTACGCCCTATCCTGTCTGTACTCAGATTCAATCACAGTTAGATTATGTCTGACCAAGCAAACAAAACCCTCGTCAACCCAATGCTCATCCCTTTCTGTGTTCTATTTAAGTGTGTTCACGTCAGTGGATTATGAATTCTATCATTGCTATTCTGCAAGACGACCAAATTAAAATAGACCATAGAATCAGAGTACGTGACTCTCTGACGAGATATATGAAAAGAGTTCTAAGAAATGCAAATACTAATTTAAACCATCTTACAAATCAGATATTCGTATAAAAAAATAATTTTAAAAATGTTCAGGAAAGGGTATTGATCCAAAAACGATATGAATATAACAGTTGAATACTTTTTTCTTATTAATAGTAGAAATTGCCAGAAATGAGTTAATTGATAACTATATTGCTCCTGATTCCTATGTTTCATGTAATCCTTTAAAATTAGCTTCAGGAGTATAACAGATGCTTCGTAGTAGCCCTATGGCAAAATGTAAGAGAAAATGCTGATCTCTCATTTCATATAGTTCGTGTGTTCGTGACAGTGGACCTATGACTATATATATTCGCTTGACTCAATGTATGAATTCGTTAATTTATATTCAGTAACCATACGCATTTGTATTTACAGGGAATTAAATTGTTCGGGGCGGTATCACGAAAATGACATAAGAATTCCTTTATAGACAACCTTTGACATAAACATCAATGAAAAAAAAGCAATACTTGGCTGAACGTTTTTTTGGTAATTTATAATGTCCCATGCCATATAATTTAACCTTTCTTCTGTTTCTTCCCATTCAAACAATATTTGGTTTAATCATTTTTTAGTGGCGTAAATCAGTCCTATACTCAGAAAAAGCACACGTTAATAGTATTAAAAAATATTGAACAATATTTGATTTCATCAAAGGATTGGCACACAGGAAATGGCATATAAAAAAGTTTCTCCCTAATTGTCATTAATCCAAGTATACATATCAGAACAATTTGGAACACTTGACAAAAACAGGAACGTGTTACAATGATAGAAACAAATGTGTATACATATATATAAATTCGAATCCCGATGAAGGCAACCAAAATTTTCTTTCTCTACAATAAATATGCATATAAGCACAGAACAATATTTAAACAATAAATACACAGGGTATATTTGTAATTTAATCAAGGTAAATACATTAGGCTACCTAAGACTTATAAGGATGTATATAAATACCAAATGGCAAACAGCGTTTACTATTGTTTTGATAGTCAATCCAAAAGAAAATATTTTAAACAGTTTTACAACTATGATATGAAAAACAATATTTTATTGCAACATAACACATGCCTATGACTCAATAACCGCGACGCATAAACCCAGACAGAACGTACTCCGCTCAGCAAACAAACTCTTTTGTCCGCCATTGCTGAGGGAGGATTTTCAATAAAAGCCAACCTTAAAAACTTATCAAGCTGTTTAATGTAGTGATTTCTCGTTTATTACGCTTTATGGGCCATGTATATTTTACAATAGACTTGACTGACGTAATAAATGTTCGTTTACTGGCAGTAGTACTTACGGCATTGGCAAAAGTCTGAAAGGTCTGGTTTGTTTTAGCATTTATACTTTTTCAGCTAAATCAGTTAGAACAAAATCGCTTTCTTCTTTGTTATAGAAAAAAGTCAAGCCTGGGCAATTTTGTTTACACAGAATCATATTTGTGGACTACGGAAAAGCAATGACTATAGTTATATTATATATTACTTTATAAATATTGCATGAATAACGCTATGCCACATTTAGCTTCAGTGTATTCATCTCTCGAAGATATAGGCGAAAGTACTGCCTTCAAATCCTTTAACGTGTGAATGAACTGGGTGGGGTCGCATGGCATAGATAAAGAACACAAACTAGAATGAATTGAAAAAAGGATAAAAATAGGAAGGGTACAAAAATGCCTCCTAGGCTCACTCCTACATTGAAATGCATTGTGCAAGGAAGGCGTGAATCAAAATATACAAGCACTTCAGCTGTGGATAGGAGAATAATTCTTTATATATATATAGGCCATAATTGTGAGTCTGAAAAAAATACCGGTTAATATTTTTAAAGTTTGTTTTATTCAAAGGGAGCTCTGTGCTCGTGAAATTCCACGCACCATGTACCACATATTTTTTAGACATTGTGTCAAGCGCAGCTTTAATAGATTTTCGTTCAGCACATTTAACCCAGGAATTAACCAGTCTGAGTATGCTTAAACTTTTCGACATGGAACACTGTGTAAACGAATGTGCAATATGGAATTAACACGGGTTAAACTTAGCTGTTTCTGATTTCGTATATGTGTATAGCGTATTTTATGGGTCCCGGAAGACTGATTTATATAAATTTAAGAAATGACTTAACACTGTTTTAAAGAAAACATATATTCGGAATATTGGATACATTTTTTACCTCATATCAAAGGTAAGTTGTTATTATGTACTGGTTGAACCCATTTTAACTCGTCATTATTACAAATGAATAACACAACTACCTCTCAAGATCTGCACGTAAAGAAAAGTCATCATGTCCGAATTGAGGATAAGTGTGAGTGTTTTATAGATTTTAAACAAAACCGAAATAGAATAGTCCGCATGTCCGAAGAAGGACATGTGTGTGTATTTTATTCAATAAAAAATGACCGAAATATAAATGACCTAAAATGAAGGAAATAATGAACTAAATATTCCACAGAGTATATTTGATGACTTACAATTTATGTGTATGTTTTGTTTTATTGTTTTATGTTAACATTTATATTATTTCTTTCAATTCATAGATATAAAGATGTTTGCTTGAGTTACGGAGAACTAATCACCCTTATTTTAACAAGTTATATGTTTCAAAAATTAAAAAATATACATGACAAAAAACTTAAAAACTAAAATATGAGAAATTTCATATTTCGATTACACTATAGGAATCCTAGCTTACACTATATTGTCATTCACCTCACTCGAAACCTTATATAATATAAGAGCATGGAACATACAATCCTTTAAAACAATACTAGCTTAATAAATAATTTTTGTGTCCGGTCTGGGAATCGAACCCACGACCCTCAGAGTTTGGCACCGAATCGCCAGCAGTAAACTACATAGACCACTCGGCCACCCTGTCTTCTACAAAAATAGAAGGTTAGTCAGCCGGAGTCTAGATAGCGTACATTTACTACCCCTCTGATAAGAGAGTGACACAGCTCCCAAAGCTGATAGCAATGTATAATTTTTGTGTCTTTTAGAAAGTGATGATAAACAGTATTTTCGTTATTTTGGAATAACACTTTCTTAGTTAGAATATATAACTGTTCAGAAAATTTTAAAGGTTGAAACCCGTCCGGGAATCGAACCCATGGCCCTCAGAGTTAGGCACCGAATCGCCAGCAGTAAATGCAGGCTACCTAGACCACTCAGCCACCCGGCCTTCTACAAAAATAGTAGGTTAGTCAGCTGGAGTCAAGATAGCGTACATTTACTACCCCTCTGATAGGAGAGTGACACAGCTCCCAAAGCTGAAAGCAATGAATATTTTTGTGTCTTTGAGAAATTGAAGATTAACAGTATTTTATTCAACCAACAATAGACTAGGCATTAATCTTAGGTCATTTGGGTAACCGAATTCCAGCATTGGTAGCAAATGGTAGGTTGGTTTGTTTGACTGATTTGTTACGGTGGCAATGAAGGGTATTCCATTTGATGACGATGAACTGTCCACTTAATACTGTTACTTGCATAATTGCGGCGGTAAACTCGACAAATAAATAAACATTCTTAGAGTATACATATGCATGGTTAAGTAAGAGTACCTGCTCCCCAGGGCTGGTTGTAGTATTGTACAGACTCCCACCATAAAGAGAGTTGCTGAGAATAGGGTGGATCGTACAGTGTCTGTGGGTTGGGCACATATTAGTTCCGATAAGGTAGTCGACAATGACAGCGCCCCGGCCAATGCCAGCATCAGTTGCTGTGTTGACAAAACAGAAACAGTTTTAATAATAATTGTGTTCAATCAACATCATATTTCTCTTTAAATATTTAAATGTAGAACAGTTTAAAGAGAGGGACTTAAAGCAAACGGAATCCTTTGCGCTACAACACATAGCCGTTCTCTGACATCTGCATTTTTTACATGTGTTTTGCTACAGTATACAGTCTTTTAAAAATATAAATCTTTATCCGCAGATCGTGAACTGTTGATTATGCCATCTAGCACGTGTCGATGTCCCAATGTTTCAAGCGAAAGCAATTTAGACTACTTATGTTAACTGTTCTCGCTTTTTAACCATGAAGTAAATCCGAGTTTCGCCTATCAAAATGTTAATTCATTCAAATCAAATGCGCTGCGAATTTTATTTATGGACATAGATTTGTACAACAATGTCTCTTTAAATATCTTAGTCTTTTGATATAGGCTATACATAAAATTTTATTATGTTTTTGTGGCCATTGTCTACCGTCCGGCTTACTACGTTTTAAAAAGTGCATATCTTATTCTTTAGCGCTTAACTTTAAATTATCGGTAGTAATTGGTTGAACATCGGGAATAAGACTTGCAAATGAACCCAATCATAATCTCCACTATCGCCATAAAACATTTCTTTGGGATAAAGTTTAATTTGATACAAAATCGGGAGTAGGCCTACATCTTGTGAAATCCCTTAGCATTTCCCTTTTATATCTAAAATACCGTATGTTTGATTGCGTTACATGCTGTAGAAAAAGCCAGCATAGATAATTTAATGACATAGTTTAACATACACATTTCCCAATCAGTCTACTTTATTCAAACTTAACACCTGTGTAACAGACATGCAGTATGGCTTGTTTTCATTATCATATGTGCTTAGTTTTCACATCACAATTTTTATCCAACTCTATATTATATAAGCAAGCTCAATCTTTGTTGTTGTTTTTTTTTTGTCGTTTTTTTTACACCTGTGATGCCTCAAACTGTATATACAATGCTCTTTAATGTTCTTAACCTAATTAACCTTCCCCAATTTTGTAGTTTTGATTTTACACCTGTGGTGCCTCAAACTGTATATATACATCCTCTTCATGTTATTATCATTATTAGCTTGAAAACGGTGCTGGTGTCTGCACTGAAACATTGCGTATGAATAAACCCAGAAGTTGAAAATCCATTAAGTCTTACTTATTTGGTTAAACTAAACTCCAATTGAAAATGGGGTCATTCCGTACCATTTTAAGGTTTCCATGGCAACAAATATGTCCAGATCTGTTACTTTTTTTGACATGACCATGTGAACTGGATAGAAGCCAAACCGCTTAACACAGAGAGTTCAAATTTGGAATGCAGTTTATTGTAATGCTAAACTAAATCCTATTGAAAATGGTATAATTCTGAACAAATTACAGGTTTCCATGGCAACGAATATATCCGCATCTGTCACTTTATTTGACATAAGGATGTGAACAGGATAGAAGCCAAACCGCTTAAAATAGAGAGTTCAAATTTTGAATGCAGCTTAATATGATGCTAAACTACTTAAATCTCACATTTTGCGATGCTTATTCAGCTAACTTTCTTAATAACCCCTGTCCAGTAAAGAAGAGCTTGGTGTCGCAGCTATAGTGATTCTACACTTGTTTTTTTTTTACCTATTAATTTTTCATTGTATTCACCATGAAATAAAACACCATGGCTGTAATAATATACAATTCTTATTAAATAAATATTAGTTACATATTTTTGCTTGAGAAGAAGAAAGTTATTTGATGCACTCCTTTCATCTGAGAACCCCAGCAGAGGCGTAGTGGTTTGCGAGTGCACTTATTAATCCTACTCCATTGTACCATTCACAGGATCAAGTCTGCCTGTTGACCATCAGATATATGAGTGAGTCACATGATGTGCCTTAAGCAATTGCAGGGGTGGTTTTTACAAGGTTTCCTCTTGGTTTTGTACCCTAATTAGAACCGTGTGAAGTGGACAATAGTCATCATATATGTCAAATACACTTGAGGATGATGTTTAACCTTAATCATACAAATAAGCCTTTTGTTTGACAGGCTTTAAGAAGGTGCTTTCTAACAGAGGGTATGACGGTGTGATTTCTTTCCTACCTTCTGATTCCCCAGACAACACGCCGCGAGATGGAACACGATGTCTAGCAGGGTAGGTCTCAACAGATTCGCGAATAATTGTTATTCGTTGTTACATCCTTATTGTTTTAAATATTTTAGTTATGTTTAGTTTATTGATTCAAACTCACCCAGATCCAAGGGAGCCATTAAGAGAAATGACAACAAAATAACAGATAATAACAGGAACAGATAGAAGGTAACAACATAACAGTTAAATACCAGGAACAAATAGAAGATGATTACATAATAACAGATAAAAGATAACAAAATAACAGATAGAAGATGATTACATAATAACAGATAGAAGATGATTACATAATAACAGATAAAAGATGATTACATAATAACAGATAAAAGATAACAAAATAACAGATAGAAGATAACAAAATAACACATAATACCAGGAACAGATAGAAGATGAAAACAAAATAGCAGATAATAACAGGAACCAATAGCATTATGAAATGTTTGTTTGAAGGGAGGGCATCTAGATTACCCTGTAACCCTGGTGTTACCTCAGGCTGCAGGGCAACTGAAACTGTATTAGCAATAAGCCGGTAACAAGATTTTCTCAAGAAATCTGCGATGCTTTGGATATATAATTAAATGAAATATACACTGCAAGGCAGATTGTTACTTGTTCAAGCATTATGCAGTATGTTCATATACATGTAAGAGTTGACAGCCAGACAGCTTTTTTGATGCTAACTGTTCTTTGACTTGTTACCGCTCACGGGATCAATTCCGCTTATTACCCAGTGGGTAAATGAGTGAGTCATATGATGTGACTTTTTTCTAAGACTTAATGGTTTTTGTGAGACTCACAGTGTTAATATTTGTCTCATTTGAGCCATTCTAAGAAGATTTAGGCAGGGAGATAGGAGGGAGCTTCCGTTTGTCTTAGGATCCGCGGCCGTGGCTATTTGATGAGCGAGTGCACTAACTAAGCTGAACCTGTTTCAATGTACCATTCACCGGATCCAGTCTGTCTGTCGACCATCAAGTATATGAGCGAGTCAAATGGTGTGGCTCCAGCATTCTTGGAGGTTTTTTTTACTAGGTTTCTTCTAGGTTTTCCACCGTAATAAGGCTAGGTGTAGTGTGAAGTGGACAATCTGCCGTCATATAAGTGAAATACCCTTGAGAACTATGTTGAAGCCAAATCAAGCAAACAAAACGAAATCCTTTTGCCTTGGTGCTCTGAGAACTTTGAGACAACACAAAGCTGATTTGTTTGTGAAGTGTTGGTAAATCAAGTCAATAAATAAATAAATAGAAGATTTAGAGAATTTGGTTTAAATCTTTTTCTGAAAATTTTGGGTCAAAATATTTGGAAATCTTTTACACCTTTTGACTACATAATGAATATTGTGTTGCAGGTGTAATGTTTGTAGGGAATCAAAATTGAACTATGATAAATCATTAGCTATACAAACAGGTATGGAAGCAGGAGATGCTCAAGGTAAATCATCCCAAGGTAAGAAAGTGTGTTTTGCTTTTTGCTTTCAATTATTTTTTGTTACAGAATAATTATTAATAAATTGTATTTGTTTTGACTTTGTCATTTGTTAGAGAATGATTTGAAATTTGAAATCCATTTCTTTTTACTGTCTGTCATTTGTTACAGAATTATTGAAATCCCATTTCTTTTGAATTTCTGTCTGTTGTTACAGAATTATTGAAATCCATTTATTTTGCCTTTGTCATTTGTTACAGAATTATTTAAATCCATTTCTTTCGAATTTCGGGGGCAGTTGGATTGTTTGTTTGTTTGATTGGTGTTTAACGTCGTACTCAAGGGTATTTCACTTATATGACGATGCACAGAAATACAGAACATCACAAACAAATCTGCTTCCCGTTACCCTTTAGCTCGGCGAACACCAGGGCAACAGAAAGCAGCCTCTTTTCTCGCCTCTTACGAACGACCCAGGAAGCCGAGGGAGTATTCTGCAGGGCCATGGCCCACCCGCTCCCTCACAGGGCATTTGTATTGGTAGTCGAGCCTTCACTGGTACTAAATTATGTAATGGGGTCAGGTTGGATTGGAACCCAAGCGAGTTTAAAGCTCTTGGTATAATATACTTCTCTCCAAATTTACAAAATATTTGTGAAATGAATTATGTATCCAAAATTAATAAGATGGAAAAGCTTCTCAATATTTGGAAAAGCAGAAATCTCACAATGTTCGGAAAAGTCACCATTATTAAATCTTTTTTTATCGTTTCCTGCTCCTTCTCAAGAATATGTGGAAAAGATAAATAAGATGATATTTTCATTTCTGTGGAATGGGAAAAGAGATAAGATTAACAGGAAAATTATTATTAAAGAATTTAATGAGGGGGGAATTAGAATGGTAGAGGTGGACAAATTTATTAAAGCATTGAAGGTAACGTGGATTAGAAGAATATTCAACACATCATGCAAATAGCGAAACTTTAATTTGAATTATATCAAAATTGACGAACTTATTAACACCGGCGGTAATTTCAAACAGTAAACTAATAAAATTAAAAATCAATTCTGGAAAGAAGTTCTTCAATCGTGGCAACTGTTTTATAGTTAACTTCCTTTAGATGAGAATACGTATATAGATGAACCCATTTGGAAAAATGCTCACTTTCAAGATCGAGATTTTATTATTCCACATTGGTCACCAAAAGGTATAAATAATTATAAAGATTTAATGATTTCGAAACAATAAAATCAAAATAAAGTATCAAAGGAACAGTATTGGAATATAATCGACTGCTGAGAAATATTCCAAGAGAATAGAGTGAACGAGTGAATGTAGTAAATATTTCCTCTCCAGTTTAACTTACGCAGTTCGAGCATTATGCTCTTCCAAAAAAGCGTGTAGAAATATTGACAAAATACTTGTCTCCATCAGCCTGGCCGAAAGCACAAGGAAAGTGGGAGATAACTCTTAACTGTCCCAATATTAAATGGGACTTTATTTGGCAAAATCATGTTACCAAGACACGCATCTGTGGAGCATACAATATAAAATATTGCACAGAATACCCCCACAAACTCTCTGTTAGTAAAAATGAAATTAATAAATAATAATATGTGTACATTTTGCGATAGAGATACGGAATCTATTGAACATCTGTTTTTAAAGTGTGATGTGGTTTAACAATTCTGAAATAGTGTCCATATCTGGATTTTAGAAATCACGAAAGAATTTGTTGTCTTTAACGACATCACGGTATTATTTGGCTTTCATAAGAAATACGCTGTGTTAAACCACATAACACTTGTGTCAAAAATTATATAGACAACTGTCGAACATCAGAAAAAGTACCACATTTAAGAGGCTTAATAAACATTTTAAAGTATACACTGAAAATAGAAAGTAGTAAAAAGTGCTCGTATTGTCAACATGGTTTCAAGGGCATGCCCTTGAGGTAGGACTCAACGTCAGGCCAAATTATTATTATGCGTTAGCATAATTCGTAATGAACTTGATCCACGTATATCTTTTGAGCATAACCTGTGAGTGACCATTTTACCAGTAGAATTAATATTGTCTATTATCAATAGTATTTTCTCTTAGTAATTTTCTTTTTTTCTTTTCATGATTTAATGTTGGATTATTTAATGTGCTTTTAATATTTTGGTATAATATTGTGTGTACACTGTGTATACAGTGAAAAAAAAGGTGTTAGTTTACATGTAGTTGATAACATGTTGTATCCGTATGTCAGCTTGTGTGAAAATAAACAAATCATAAAAAAAGGACTTCGCCGTCCCCCAAGGCCAAACAACCGTCAACGAACAAAATGTATTCCTGTGTGTGCTACCGAAACGTCTTTCTCTGCATGGTGGACAACACAGCTTTCGACGGTTCAAAAAAGCAAAAACACCTTTCAGCACATGAACTTGAACTACCTGGCGCTGCACATGAACTTTCGTTAAATTCCAGCACAACCCCTCACACCCGGCTTCGACGACAACTTGTACGTGCCGTCGTACTTTAACTTGTTCACGGGTGTGAGGAAAGCCTACCGGGACGACGGGAACGACATAACACGCCACCAGTTTGAAGGAGGCTACACCTTGTTCTGTTTCGCCCTTCCCCCCAACTTACGCAGCGATGCTTAGTTTATCCCCATTCAGAAAGGCGACCTACGCCTGGATATGAAGTTCCGAACCCCACTGCCCAAGACGATCAACGTGCTTTGTTACGCGGAATTCGACAACGTGATTGACGTGGATCGTAACCACCAGAACCTGTGCGACTTTCAGACCTAAACCACACCCAACCCACTAGAGGGATAAAAACAGGCGATGGACACGACGCAAATAGAAAGGGTGTTGGCGGAAGACCCCCAGATGTCGCACGCGTTTTAAGGCATGTTGCCCAGGAATCATAGACCACCCACCAACATCCACCGGTCGGGTATATCTTGAATACCAACCCGTGTGACCGACCCGTAAACATTGATGGGTAGCTGTGTTCTTTGATCGTGAAGGCCATGGTGAGTTTTTCGATTCGTACGGCTTACTGCCGCTGTCCTCCGTCATCACGCTGGACGTGGAAAACGGAGACATAACAAAGTGACACGACAGCCTTGTGTGGTCAATATTGTTGGTACTAAGCCTTACACCGAGCTCGAGACGCCCCCATTGCGCAGATCGTGACTCTGTTTGAAGGTCCACCCCTGGGGAACGACGTGAGGGTGTACCATATGATCGGATGTACTTACCGGGTCATTAGCCCGTTTTGGATCTCTGACCTGAACACTTGAACATTGTAAAAAAAAAAGTTAGTGTTATTGTTTGTTCGATATGTTGTTAAAAAAAACATTGTTGTGTTTGTGTCTTATTTAGGTGTGGGTGGAGGTGTGTGTAAGTGGCTGGCTGGGTGTGGGGTGGGTGGTAGGGTGGGGGTGGGGGTCTGGTGTTAGATTGGCATATTGACAGAGAATACATCTTGGAAGATTTGGTTGGTCCTGAAAAGGACCGTTCGAATAATCCTCGTGGTGGTGATGAGGGTTGAAGCAGGTTGATCTGAATGTAGAAGACCAAGAAGAAGAAGAAGAAGGTCGCTCGAGGTAGCAAGTCGCTGGGG
>JARFOD010095491.1:0-17187 GCA_031763545.1 Mopalia muscosa | reverse complement strand
TGATTAGGCATGATTCGCACCTGCAACTGCCCTAAGTTTTTCCCTATGCCTTCTTCGTGCAGCGTTACACAAAGACTGACCTAAAAGTTACGTGTATTCAACAGCCACTATCAGGTGCTTAAATCCAATTATTGGACATCGACATTATAACATGTTTATGTCGTCATGTCTAAATCATGCAAAGGAATAGGCATGAATTCATGTTTTAAATTTTGTTTGTGGTGTTGCGTTTCTTTTTTGGGAGAGTATATTTACAGACTGGTCACTTGTGAAGTAGTATCAAACGGGGTGCTTTTTTTTAGCTAATCTCGTTTACACTGATGGAAACTAAAACGTTTAAAGTTAGTGTCATCAGCATTGTGTTTATTGAGTGTAACTCCAAAATACGAACTACTCATTTTGATCCAGATTCACGGGAGGATAACTCTCCCGATGATGACAAAATGAATCGCTAAAATATTGAGATCAGAAAAAAACGTTTGCTTGCAAAAAATAAGATAAAAGAGAATTGTGCTCGATATAGAGTTAGAGGCAGAAAAGAACGATCGCCAATCTGACAAATAGTTGAGTGTGTGGACTGGCTGTAGACTCCGTCAGAACACTGCTCCACATGTGTTAAATCAACATTTAAAACGGCTTAACCGTTACTAGTTTTACATAAAAGAACAATCAACTGAATAACATAAGCTTACATATATTCCTTGCACATGTATATTGTTTGTGCAGAGAAAGAAATTTCGCTTTTTCCCAATGGTCATATTCTGCATTGTGTAGGCCTACGTAGTTTTGTGCCTCAAAACTAATCCTGCATTATCACTCATACGTTGCTTTATATGAATTCGTATTGTTTTAAATATTCAGTCCAAGTCACAATTCCTATGTGAGCTTTGGCTTTCTTACAGACATATATGATAAAGTCTATCTAGTTTACATAATTCCGGTTGAATGGTTGTCTCGATGATTATATAAGACTACATGCTATGATAGACTATCAGAGAAACAACTCAATATACAAATGTATATGCGACCTGTTGGATATGTATTTGGTGATTATATTAGAAACTTCAAATTTGTACCATTTTAAGAGCATAATGCGATCTAGTAACGGACTGGGTTTTAATCAAAACAAGAAACATGAGGCACCCTTTACTAGTTTAAGGAATATTTTACTTTGTCAACATTGAGTTTATTGAGTCTTATCGTTGTTGCACTTAGAGAAAAAAAAACATGAAAAATACAGTCTTTTTTCCGTTGCCATTTACTTATTTAGCAAAATTTTGTAGAAATTATAATTGGATATTCATCCCATTCACATAAATGTAATCCCCCGTAAGACAGTCCCCCGCACATTTAACTTTATTGGTTGAATGGATGGCGATTACAGAATAAGGCTTAAACATGTTAGCGTGCGGGTTACCTTCATTTATTTCTGGATATACAGAAATCTTTCCTTAATATCCACTGATAAAAGCATGTCCGTTTTTTTCGGGATGAAAAGAACACCAAATTACCGGCACAGTTGTTATTTAAACAGCCAAATATACACCTCCGAGAGCCAAGGTCAAGACATATTTGTATTAACCTTGGCACATTACAAATCTCTATGGTGTTATCGGAGAGGAATACTAGCAGTTAATCTTGGCCCGTGTCGGTTTCCCCTAACTCCACCGGCCAATGGAATAAGCAGATTTAACGACAGTAGAAGACTATACAGCGATAAAGGGAAACATAACGACGAGAGCAGTGCTCGAAATAAACTTATAAACATGATCAAGAACAGGTTTTCTGTTTACAGTTTAAATAATATCCAGATCCAGTCGCTGTTCTATTTCTCATTTTGTTAAACGCAGATGGGCTGTAGGCCTGTGCAAGGTATGGAGGTAACACGGCGACGGTTTAAATCAAATGTAGGAATCTGAAGATGTTTTTAAAAGAACTATAAAAACAAATACACATGACTGAGCGATAGTGTGTGGCTGATAAGCTGGCTCCACCGTTTTGGGGTGTATGCTGCCAATATAAATCCCCATGAAATATCGCATGGTATCTCCCTAGCTGTCTATATATAGAGATACAAAGTGTTCGGATAATGCCAAATAAACGACCAAATGCTGTAACCATCAAGTACCATCTAGCTTTTTAACGCAGACTGGGAACTTTGGGATAAACCCGCACCATTTGGCGTAAGACCACTACTATGCACTTGTCACTCGAATATAGTTCTTAGCAAAAATGGTGTGTAGTATTGTTTTATTTATTCTGTCCCTGGAAATTGGTATTTTGTGGAGTATTTGGTATTGATGTGAAGTTATTGAGTGGAGGTTTCTGGTCGGTGTAATATTATAGCTTTAATAGGTCACACTTGGTTCATTTACCACCATTTGATGGAGGGGTGATTGGGCTGTTGTTTACATTCAGAGCCTTTAACCGTCCAGGCTCTTGTAACTCAAGATTTCGCCGGTCATGGTCTGTCAATATTTGAAGTGGAAACTCCAAAAGTACCGATTAAAGTATGTGCCAGGGGTTTTCACTTAACGAAAGTTTCGGAGGGAGCTGTGGGGGCTAAATGTTAACATTACGGCTTATGGCAAATTCATGCTGGTCTGGTGCCATTTTGATCCAAACAGGAAGTGACGACGATGCTCTCCCTGAACAATAAGCCAAAGATGCAAAAACATTTGAAAATGCGTTATGTAGGTCAACAAAAAAATTGAACATTTAAAAATACTGTAAGCTGTAAGTATCTTTATAATTTGTTTGTTTGTCACCAAACCTTTGTCAAGGCAATTGGCTTGATGTACAACTGAATGACATGAAAGTCTAGCTTGCTACGACCGAACATGTAGACATTCAAAATGGCACTAGGTTTATGCCCAAGCGGGCTGTACGTAAGGCATGGCAGTAAGACAGCGACGGTTTAAATCAAATAAAACGACCGTGGCCTCATTTACGACATAAAGAACTGCAGCCTGGAATGACCTTGTTAGCAGTAACCCTGTTCTGTCAATTTGCTAGGCAACAGGCGACATATCGTCAGTCTGCTAGCATAATTGCCTAACTCATTTTTGGACAAATTCTGTTTTTTGACTAACTCATCTGCCAATCAGCTTTTGCATATTATACAAAACTACCTACGTTGTAGTAATAATTGCAAATAAATGGGATGCCTAACTCAAACGTTAAATAGCCTACTTCACAGGCTGTTCATTGCAATATTTGCCTAAGTCCTATATAGCCGTTATGTAATCTTTGTGGGAATAAACTATATTTGTATTCTATTTTCCTTGTGGTCAGTTCTTCTTGTTTAAGAAATTAAGAAAAAGAACAATCCGTTTGCAGGAAAATTCGTTTTTCTTGTTTTCCTCAGAATGTCGGAAACTGAGTTAGGCAATTATGCTAGCAGGCTGACGATATGCATATTGTTTTTTCATGCCACTCTGCTAGCCCGAGAACATGACATAATTGAGCTTATAGAACTATAGATGCATTAGGGATTAAGCACAGGTATTTAACTTATTTGACGACGGGTTTTCCATTCCTCATTCTGCCTCGCTAAAATATGGTGCAAAATCGAGAGGAAACCTTTTTAAAATACAACATCAGGATTTTTTAATCCACATGGTGATTAGCTCTTGTATAACTGAAATCGACATGGGTGATGCGTCCTGTCAGTGCTACTTAGAAGGTGGATCAGTTGTACGATAACCACATAACTACATATATTGCCTACGTATATTACAAATAAAATGGTACCCACCCGAGAGAATCAGCATTAGAGAAACCACAAAGAGAGATTCCATTTTCGTTGTCTGGATATAAACCTGTGACAGAATGGACACAAACAATGTTAAGGTTAAAAGAAAATGTTAGCAACAACGGTCACTTAATTGAATACAAACGGTTACACTTAAAAAAATCCTCGCTATAGAAAACAATAAATATACATATAGTTTTTAATGTAGAGAAATAATTTTGGCTGATCTCCATAGGCTGGGCCTCTCTCTATACGTCCGAATCACAGCTCAGAACGGAACGACCTCACATTCCACACTGGAAGCACCGACACAGGGACGCCGAAACAGTGTATTGTTTATGGAGAAGTTACCATCACATTTGTTTTGCTGTTTGGGATGTTATTTTAACCTGGTTCTGCCAAATATCTGTTTTTAATGTACAGAAAGAGATTGTCTTTGTCATCCTATACATTCCAATAAATATAACACGTACGTTCTCATATAAACAATGAGCAGTCTGTTATGTTCAATGCTCACTGTTACAAAATAGCTCCAAAGCAGTTCTTTATAAAATATTATCCAGTTACAAAACCCGCAATTTGTAGTTATTTGCAGAAAGAAACTTCTTGAAGATGCCCATAACTAGGTATAACTAGGTAATACAGCAGGATAGATATTTGAATGTTATCTTAGGTTATGGCTTTTGTCCTGACTTTGACATGATTTTGATTTGATTTGATTTATTTCATTCCAATACAGGCCTGAGGACCCACTTATAGGACAGATGGCAATAATAACATAGATAAATTAAGGCAATAAATTGACAGATAAATGAAAATGTATACATATAAATAATTATCTTTTAATAGCAAATAAAACAGTGAGGAAAAAGCAGTTGTGCATTAGGCTTTTAAGACATTTAAAAATGATTTTCCTGATAAGATTTTAAAACTGACGTATGTGTTAAAAATATCAACATCGTGCTCGTTAACAATACGATTGTATAGAATTTTTGTAGATGGCAAAAAGGTACTTTCCCTAACATTTATTCTACAACAGGGTTAAAATTAAGTTGCCTTCGTAACGCACGTTAAGGTACATTAATTGTGAATTGCCCAGTAACATAAAAACAGTTGATAGTCCCATGTAAATATTTTTGTAGGTTTAGAAGTTTGAAATATTTCCGTCGATTTTCTAAAGCTGCTAAATTAAAAGTACTTAAGTGAGTGGCATAGCTGTCAATGAAATAATCAACCCCATCAGATTGAGATAAAATTGGCCTAAATATTTTGGCATCATCTTCAAAGAGTAGACAATGTGAAGTTTCAAAATGGAAAACAGATCCTTGATTTACAAAATATAGACTAGGGGACCCAACAAGGACCCTTCGGGTAAGCATGAAGAGACGTGACGCAATTGGATTTATGACCATTTATTACCACACAATGAGATCGATTTTTAAAATATGACTGACAGCAGTTAATCAAGTTTCCGTTGATTCCATATGATTTGAGTTTTTTTCTAATAATAACAAGATGAGGAACTCTATCAAAGGCCTTAGAGACATCGGTATAAACAGAATTGCTATAGCCGCAATTCATAAGGAAAAGCTTTTGAGATGCTATTTTCAAAGCGTTGACTTTAAACCACGAATGAAAGACAGTTTACCTTAATAGTGCAAATGACTTATCTACATTGATGCGTAAATTGATGAGCAAGAGATCAAATAGGCGTAATCTTTAAATCCCATAGTGGAGCGTATATTCGTATATCTGCGCCTATTTTGCGTTGCGCCAAATCGTATAAATTTTACGCATAATCTTATACTATCAAATTGTATAAATGTAATCGCCAAATCATATAATCTGTTCCTAATCGCATACATTTTAGGGTTAATTCCTACATGTTCATTTGCACCTAATCAAGATTTAGCGCTGCTAAAAACTTTAATAGGATAATCCACCTTTATTGATATATTGATGACAAATTCTTAATTGCCATCATAAAATCACAACACGGTTGATAAACGAAAAAAATGAACCGCTTGGGGTTCATTTGTATTGCCTCCGTTTATAACATGCGGCTTAAAAGGCTCACCGCTTCACTCCCGCATAAAATTACACTGAGCGCGTTGAAAATGTGTGGATCTGCTACATAAACGGAAGATGAAATAGATGACTGCCCACAGATTGTAATTACGCTTTGTCAATTATCAACATGTATATACTGCCACTGTTAGAATGTATATATTTCATAATATGTTAAAATGAAATAAGCTTGTAATAATAAATTAATTCTTTTTAATATATATATTTTAAATAAATGAAGAGAAAATATTTGCCCATTCGGTACAGTGTTTGGCCTGTAACCCAAAGTTCCATATTCGAATCAAAGTGGATATAATCCCTAATTTCCTCGGTTCATTGATTAATTTCTATCTTTCTCTTAGTATTCCAATACTAAGATGAGCGTTTTGTAATATTATGCATACTAGGTAAACTATAGGCCTATAAGAACATCCACATTTTAAACTTCCTAAATGATGTGCGTGAAAATATATAAAAAAGCTTTATGGTCAACACACATTATACCCATATTGGACAAATATTCAAGAAGTGATCGGATTATACAAGATAAGTTGAAAAAATAAAGGAATAGGCATTTTTTATACGATTATGTGCAACATGTGCATCTAAAAATTGTAAAAAAAAAAAAAAATATATAAGAGCAGATCATATGATTAGGAGGAAAAACTTTACGATTTGACGGTTTTATAAGATAAGACGCAAAATTTATACGATACGGAGCAAATATAAAAATAAGCTTTATGTAGTTATTATACATAAGGCGCATAATCTATTTTAGGCGCCAAAAAATATACAGTTTCGCGAAATCATACGATTAGGCGCAACATTAATACGATTAGGCGCAAATATAAATATAGGAACAAATATAAGATTTGGCGCTCCACACCCCTCACAAGAAACGATGTTATGGATATGAAGCGTAGAAACATCATTTTTGAAGCAATATTCTAAAACGCCGTTTTTAATAAGCAATATAAAAAGCGAATGGCTGAGGCCAAAACGCTGGCAAGCGTGACCGACTATGTGATTTTATACTACGTTTAACATATAAATAAACAAACCTTGTAAAGTGCGCCTTTTCTTCTCAAAATAACAGAAGATTGCAAAGCATCACCTTAATATACATAAATATACAGATGGGGCTATCACATGGGGTGAGCGGATTACGTAGCGTCCGATAGTAGGACTGGAGGCACTTGGCAACGGATAGCTTTACCTCCTTCGAAGTATTGCACACCGATTGCCTGTACACTACCTTAATCACGGGGTGTGGTTTATCTTGTTTTCTTGGATTTTCAAAGTAAAAATGTAAGGCCGATCTGTTAGTGAAAACAACTTCATAGATCTTGTTACACGCCCGAGCCGTTGGGCTTCATTTCGACCTTTCTCGAGAACTATGATCGGATTTAGGGCGTCTAACCACAACCATATTAATACTAGTATATATATTTTTTTGCTCATATTTAATTATTCAATAGTACTTAGTGTGTGGCCGTTCAAGAGTTGAACAAAAATAAAGTGAATATATTTTTTGAGTGAGATTTGGAATACGGAAGATAATATACCATCCTAGAAGGCCTGTTGACCATCGCTAGCTAATAGTACAGGCAGACAGCAAATCTCCAGATTTCAAATCCTTATAAAAATCGAGAAGCCTTCGGAGTAGAAGTTCTTTTTTGCTGGATACCCATTTGTTTGGAAAGCGCAGTTGCAAACAAGCAGGCCCAGGAGCCCTCAGCAGGACGCGAAATTCTGTCTGAGAGATGTTTGTATCCTTTTCTGTTGTTGCTGGGAGCGGGGCACGTACGTTCATGCGAGAGGTAGAAGTTCTAGCGAGGTTACTAGCTTGTAAAGCTAGCAGATCCATTCGAATGACCTAAAATCCATTAATCTGGTAAACTTTCTAACAGCTGTGACACCTCAGACATGCTACAATGCGCGTCACCCCTAAGGCATAAACCTTTGAATGATAATACTGGACGGATTAATCTGATAAATTGTAATCGATAATTTAAGAACGCAATGGACGCAATGTTATAAATGGACAATCAAATGTCCTTCACACATTAATATCCTACTTACCTACTTATTTCACGCGACTCACCTTACAATCATTGGTCAGTGGATAGAGATCAGTTGAGGACAAATTGTTGTGGTTCCAGCAGGAATAATTATTACGTTCCGTTGAGACCAACCTGGAAGGACCCTCAAGAAGAATCCACTTTGTGCAAAAGGTATGAAAAATGTTCTGCATTGAATCATGATATCAATTTAGTAATTGACTATAATGTCGTGACAAAGGGGTTACATGTATAGCATTAATGTCTTGCTGGACCCATTGTTCGATTTTCAGGACACCCGTTCTATTTAGTCTCTTATCCAAAAGATTATCGATGTGTTGAAAATGCAATTATTATTTATTGAACATTTAGCAAAATGAGTAAATGTCAAAAGTGAAAAAAATAGAAAAACCGCCCTTTTATGGTTTAGTTCTCGAGGGGAAATAACTAAAGGATTCAATAAATTAGTTGACCGAGTAAGAATAGTCTTAGAACTAGTAACATTTTTTTAAAAAATGATTAGAACGATCATATTGTAGGTTTTTTCTCTTCCACCTTAGCAAGTGTAAAATACAACTTTCAGAAAACGTTTTAAAAAATCATAGACGAACTTATAAAAAAGGAGACACCGTTTACTATATCCTATTGTGCTCTTTACAATGGCACAAGTTTGAAGTTCCTGGAAAATGCAGGCTGCCAGAAATAGGCAATTAAAGTTTGCAACTTGAATATATGATCACGGGAAAACTAAATTTTAGGCTCTAATTTAACATTTTGTAATCAGAATTTCGAATTACGTTTTTTTAACAACATATAGTTTAATACCTAACTTTTAACCTAAGCGATAAAAAAAATTTGGTTTGTTTTGAGCCCAAGGTGTCCGGCAAAGCCGTAAGCGGGTTTGTAAAGAAAGTTGTGAAAAATATTTTCTTATAGTGTGTAGTTAATAAACCAGCCATGCAAGTATTGCATTTTACCATAACTTAATATGCATTTTGCCGATATTATGCGCAAACTACATCAGTCCAACATTCTACGATATTGTACGCCGATGTTTCTGACATCGGTCATTTGATGGACTAATTTGTGTTTGAAGACAAACAGAGCAAGATAGCTAATCAAGGGACGGGATTCACACTGATGAAAGTTGGTGACACCCCTCACCATAGTCTCGCTTTGACGATAGTTTTTAAGTTATTCTCTGTCAGGTAAAAAATTATTTCGCCCTCCGGCATTATCAAAAACAAAACGTCAGGGCGACTTGGACTACCCTCTCCTTTGTGTCGCAGCTGATACCGACGACCCGCCTAACCCCATCACCTTGTACAAATTGTTTGTCCAAATTACTTATCCAAAAAGTAAAATATGGTAATAAATCCCTCCCATGGTGGACCTTTGATTGGGTGAACTGGTGGAGGCAGTAAATGTCATTCTTTCGTTCGACAGAATCACAAACCGCTGTCAGAAAAAAACCCAACATTTTAAACGCTCTCAAAATCTGGAGTACCGGTATATAAGGTAATAAAAAACACTGGGCATAAAGCAAGAGTCGATGACTATGATAATAAGCTTGACCTCTCAGAACAAAGGCAGATTTCATAGCTTGTGCAGTCTCAGTACGTGTATGGGCACTAAAACATTCTAACGAAGTTACATATATCACTACCACGCAGTCCTAGACAACATATCAAATCCATCCACTGATTCTCTTTCGGCCTCGTAACCACATGAACACATCAGTCTGTTTAGAGGTCCAGTGTTGAATACTTGAATGGTCAACTTTCATTGTCCTGGTAAATAATTTATCTGTCATAATTTCAAAGTCTTTCCGAATGTTGCTTTTAAAAGGTAAATTCACAGTGGAGGTTTGAAATATGTCACGTGACGATATATTTTGGAAAGTCAGTGGCTACAATGTATTCCTTGACGTTTTTTTTTTTTGTGTTTTTTTTTATAATTTTGGTTTTACTCAATGTATTAAAGTGGGGAAATGATAAATAGTTTATTGGATTATATGGTCCAGTATAGACGCCCCCAGCACCAGGGAGATAACCATACAATTCAATAACCTACAACTATATGCTTGGAATTGTATTCTAAATGTAGCTTTTTGTCGTATATTTATTATCCTGTCCTGTTTATTTGAGTAAAATCTTCATTGGTTGTGAAGTTAACGTTTCTCTGGGCCGTTTGTTTCACAGATTTCCTTCAAGACAACAAAAAATGAATAGGATATGGATATGTCGTTGTTGTTGACTTTGTCGCTAATTTTGTTGACTAATTTCACGGCAACTCATCTTTTGTAGATTTCCTTCAAGACAAGTAAAATGGGATCTCTCTTTGTGTTGCCATATGTCCTGATACTCTCTGGTGAGGATTCATACATATTTAATTTACTTTTTTATCTGTACTAGTTAGTATTAGCTTGGTAGTTGTATCCACTCTCGCTAGTTAGATTTAATGATAAGCAAGTATTACAGGTCAGTACAACTGGCGAGGAACAAACAAATGACAATCGACTACAAATCAGTGTAGACGGATTTTTTTTTATATATTTGCATTGTAAATGCCTCCATCTTTAAGCTGTTGCGTCTAACCGAAATTCGAGCTCCCCCAAAAGATACCTTTGAAAAATTGATACATTTCAATCATATTCGAACAGACGAGTAGCGGTAAAGGATCAGTTTTCCTGAAGGAAAAACAATCACAAGCTTTATTTGAAGCCTATTGCGTCTGTCTTCCATATATGGGGCCAAACAAGTGGAGCATCTTTTTGGTGCCTCAACATGTGCCCAAAACTTCACGTCTGAATGGATATTGGAACACACTTTGGAAAAGGTTAAACCTGTGGATTATACTCGAGTATATGGAGAACTATAGATGTAGTCAGTAGGAATCCTACCAAACACATGTGGCCTAATGTTAGAGCCTTCTACTTTTGAAATTAATTGGTCGTTAGATCCGTTATTTGCTACGTCAAGTTTTACCCCCCAAAAGTTATCTTATTTTGTTGGCATTTAAATCACGCAAAGATGCATTTTTATTCAAAAACTCGATTTATTTTCTTTTTATTTGAATTCCCCAAGAACATATATATTGAAGTTTGTTGACATAATAACTGTTATCTACAACATGATACAGAGGGTATTCGTGTTGATGTGGAACAAAGATTGAATCCATCAAAAAGTTTAGGGCTTTTGTAATTGTGTTGGTGAAAATTGTAAAATTATTATCATTCACAATCCACTGTGTCCTATTCAAGTCGAATAAATGGCATTCTGACTTAGTAACATATTCTGTGTTTATATTGAGGTATACACGGATCGCGGATACTCCAGCCTATCAGCAAAGCTCTAGCTCACAGCAGTCACGTGTTTTTATATCGATCCGTTCAAGCATCATTCTACTCCCTTTCAATAGTCCTAAAGAATGCGTATGGCATTAAAGCTGTCAACACAAAACCTTCTCTTGATCTTTTTATAAGATGATTTCGAGCACTGCTTTTCGTCAACATTTTAAGTCTCCAGTCTTAAGTCGTACAAACGGCTTATTCAATTGGCCAATAGATGTAAGGACAAAATCTATGTGGGACTACACTGTGTGCCCTAACTCGACCCAGATAACAGGATAAAGGTTTATTATAGACGATGATAAATACACCGATGTCTTGTAAAGAGAGTTTCTATCCCAACCTAGCCTCTTCGTGAGAGCACGTCTTACAGGTAATGTTATTGAACTCAGATAACTGAATTTTAACAACTTTAACTATTCCTCTGACGTTATCCTCAACTGCAAAACATGCGAATCAATATTAAGTTTATCTATAGTTCAGAAGATTATAAGTGTCTTAGTACACATTCATCGTTGTTTTCCGCCCACTTATCGATCTCACCCATCATTTGTGATATTCAGATTATGCCAAACAAAATAACTGGCTTATTATATAAATTTGTGCGGGACAACTGAGATAAAAACTAACATTTGAGTCTTTATCTCGAACTTTCCGTTTGCTGAAGCTAGAATTGGAGCATCATTCTCCCCTAACTTTAATTTCGTAAAACACTTTTTGTCTCAATTGAAAGCGGACTTTTTTATCGATTTGTTTGATTGGTGTTTGAGTCGTACTCAAGGATATTTCACTTATATGACGGCGGTCACAAATATAGAACATCACAAACAAATCTGCTTCACATTACCCTTTAGCTCTGCGAACACCAGGGCAACAGAAAGCAACCTCTTTTCTTGCCTCTTACGATCGACCGAGAAAGCCGAGGGAGTATTTTGCAGGGCCATGGCCCACCCGCTCCCTCACGGGGCCTTTTTTATCGATGATATTCCGAGGTCATTGCCTTTACTCTGTGCGTTCAATCATTAAGGGCAGTTACTTGGAAAACACGTGACTGAATATGTTTGAAAGAGAAATTTTATATATGGTATTTCATATGGTATTCACAGTACAAATTTATAAACATTTTTGCTTGCGTTTCAGCCATGAGCCTTGTTTCACAGAGTGCCCGTAAGTCAATCACCTATTTATTGTTTACTGGCCTTTCATGTCTTCAAATCTTCATAGCCCCTGGCTAAGTGCAGTTTGTTTGAAGAGTACATATAGCAATGCTGTCTTTACTTTGAAATGGACGAAAATTAACTCTTCAGCATTATAGTACACTTCACATCTTGATTGTGCTAGTGCCAATTATTGATGGAACACGTTGTCGTGGTGTAAGTGGAATATTCTTACGCACGGCGCAAAACGCCAATCAATCGATCAATTCTTCGCTGCAGCCTAAGGTCGAGGTTGAGTTGTTAGTCGATCGGACTCCTTGTTCATCCTGGATAGTTGCAGTCCCCTAGAGGACGTCAGTGATATTACGGAGTCACACGAGGTGACTCGGGGGAACCACGACCATTACTATGATTTATACCCATTTGGCCATTTACCCCGTATTAAGCTTAACACAATACAAGTTGAGTTGCCCCGTGGTTATATAATCTGAACATATTTGCATTTTGTACACATCAAGAACGCATCCTTGCATTGATTGAAATTTTGTCTGGCTATCGTCTTGGTTACGTTGTGAAATTTGCGTTCAATTTTTCATTTCTTCGACGATTTCCTGTGGGATGAAAGTTTAATGAGTACATTGCTCTGTAGAAATATCGAGGAAATTTTGTTTGACATGTAAACTTGACAGATACTGGAATTGCACATTATAGTGGATGTTTTTTTCTTAGGTATATGACATTTGTTAATTGACATCTGTATAAAATAATTTCGATTATATTCCATAGAATTCAGCATACTTAAATTAAATTTATGTAGAATAAATATATAGGTGATGAAACAGATGGACATATATTGATCTTTTATTTCAAGGCATATTTGTTGTTTTTTTTTTTTTAATTCTATCATTCAAGGTTCTGTTGATTCATTTACAGTTTACATAAACTGAATCCTTATATTAAATTAGCTTTATTACTTCATTCACCTACTTTAAGCCAGCTTTATACTTTGTTTACATAACAAGAAGGTTTTTTAGGAAGCGATGCTTAAAAATATATTTTATTCGTTTTTCAGCCTTGGTCGAATGCCCTGAAGGAATTGTGAACTGTTTGATTGATCCCTGTTCTTTGATTTTATGTGCATCCGGGTATAAATGTGTGTGAGTATTTATATAATTGTCTCTCAATTCAATTTTTCAATTCCTTGTAGAATTTTTTCTTATCCATGTGGTCTAATGTAAATGTCAACCTGTGTTTAATCTTCGTATGTATATTTTCAATTTCTTTGTTTACTTAATACTGCTCTAAAATGTTTCATTTTTAGATCCTCGTATTGTGGAGGATGTTTTGGAAACTGTGAACCGAGTAAGTAGGTATCATATGTTACTTAGTCCGCCCTGAGGAATTTTTGTTTATGTGTACAAAAGTACAGCAGTGATCTTTTCAATGTGGGATATCCCGTTAAAAAACCAGCAAACAATCCCATAACGATAATAAAGGAGATATGACTCAATTTATGCTCCCTTTGTTCTCATCTGCAGTGTTTCTAATCTGCTGTCTTATATAGACATGGGAGAAAAAAGAACAGTTTTACTTGTTATAGTAAACCGGGTATAGTCAAATATACACCATTGGTTGGTGATGACAGAATGCCGTCTGAAAATGAATGACGTTAACAGTCATTAGAAGCCCTCAAAGGGATTTGTGTAAAGCGCTAATTCTATGTTTATGATGCTAGATACAATAGTTCTAGTGGGTAAGCCAACCCCTCTTTTTACCTTCAAACAATTCAAGGTAAACTCTATTGGATATTGTATATAGAATAAAGGATTACCAGAATTTTGTCTGGCATAAGAAACATTGATATGTCAGAAAGATAGCTAAAATAATTTCTGATTTAAACTTTTATTTAGTTAGTAATATTTGGAGTATCGTAATCTGTTCAGTGTTAAAACTTGTGCTGAGAAGCTGTTGAATCCTACTCCAGATGTTAGACTAGCTAGTACATTGTTACGGTGTGGTCCCACAATACGCAGGTTTTTAGTTATAACGTTACGACAACAGAGTGACGTCCCTTTGCGGAATGACATTGTCGCTTTATGGCCGGTAGAGCTGCCTACCTATACCTAAACAGTGCGGGTTGTTGGTTGTAAGGACAATATAGCTTTGAATTGTAACTTTTGCTAAAAAAAATTTAAATTCATATGGTTTTATTAACGTTTACTCGTGTACCTTATTTGCTATATTCCCTTTACCACCCATGCTAGAAATGGAGGATTGGCCCTTGCCCTAAACCGATAACGTTATTGCACAAAGGGACGTCACTCTGCTGGAGTCTCGCCATAACGGACAAAAAAACAGTATTAGTTGAACAACTATTGAACAAAGTCATTCCACCACAAGACAAAATCTAAAGCACGGTCTCACAGCCACTAAATATTAGAATTTCCACTGCCAAGCTTAACATAATAGAGTAAGGTGACTACTCCAAAGAAGGACGAAAAATTAATATTGACTCAATATTTCGGTTTATTATCAAACCATCATCAAACGTAATTACATTTTATTATATTTTCAACAAGGAAGAGCAAGACAGAGTTGGTGAAGTGAAGGACATAAGCTTTATGAGAAAACCAAATCTTAAAAAAAAAAAAAAAAATAAGTTAATTATCATCAGGCTTTAAAAAGGTTAGGTTTTAAAATCCTGCATGCATGTACCTTCCACGAAGCTTTGCAAGCCTTCCATGTTCTTCGTGTGATAATTAACTTGAAATATTGTTCGCCAAATTATAACTAGACCCCAAAAGATTGAAAGCATCGAAAAATATCTGTTACAAAAAATCCCTGGCATACAGATTTATTTGGTTGAAAATTTTAACCGGCATACATTATTTGACGTAGGAGTTGTTTTACATCTCGGGTGTTCACATGGGCTAATAACCAGTCAGGATTGGGAACAGCATACGAAAGCAATTAAATTTACGCTCCTTTCAAATCGTCTGAACAGCAATTCTTGTTTTGAATACATCGCTCGAAAGGTGTAATCCAATCGACGCAAAATTTATGTCCATAATAAAGTTTCCCATGTTCCGAATCACATTAGTGTGTGTTGTAAACAACACATTAATGTGATTCGGAACAGAGAGAGCTATCGGACTTCGTGTAATTCAAGTCCACTTCCAGGTACCGACTACATTGGGCTAGTTCCAGCATGAACAAAAATGTATAAAGATGCCATTTCTCACTTCTAGTGGTACGACTGCACCGCACAGTAACGTAAAATGCGACGCTGAAAGAGTGTTTCTCTAACACAGCGACATGGTTTGAACCAGGAACCCCAAAGTCAGTAAAAAAAGAGCCCTATTATTGAATAAAAATAACTAAATAGAACCACGGATTGGCGCTGGGGGGAGGTTGCTTAACGCTATGTAGAAGAGGGCGGAATTTACATGTCTTCATGTTTATAAAATATTGTTTCTACTAAATGTCAAATTAATGTTCATGGGACGCTAAGGAATTATTACTATAATTATTACACATTGAAAACGGTCCCAAAGTAACCGTTTAATTACATAAACATTTCCACGTATGTAATATGTGTAAGTTATTGGACAAAAGTTTACCTCAGTTAAAATGATATTTATACATGAAATGCTCAATTCAATTTATATCTGATTGTGTTAAAGGTAAAACTTATATTAAAAGTGAGAGAGTAACGTCAACGTATCTGTAAGTTCGATGAATCATCAACTATCGTGTTTTGAATTATATTTATCCTCGAAATGTTCCTTTGTTTCCTTTTTCAGTAACATGTAACTATAATGGACAAGTGTATGCGCCTGGAATTACATTCCCTTCCACTGATGGCTGTAACTCTTGTTCCTGTACTGATACCGGACTTGTGGCATGCACCAAAATGGCCTGCTGTAAGTTACAAAATAAACTAGAATAAAAATCAAGGAGATTTTAACATTTATTTATTTTAATACATGCTGTATAGGTAAACAAAAATATGTGTAATGTTCCAAAATAGTGACATTTTAAATAATAGCATAACATTTAACCCCAACTGCAATGTACTCCAACCCTAATCTCACTGTCTTCCAAGAACTTGCAAGGATCACTGATTTTCAAATGCAACATTAATATCTTAACTGCCTCATGTAGGCTAAGTGAACACCTCGCCAAACGCAACCAATCAGTGGATATACCCATTAATCAATCAATCCATTAATTGACCAATCAATCAATCAATCCACCGGGCAAATGAGTGAAACAAAAATCAATCCCAAAAAGGTCGACCCTGGTTTATACTTGTAGTCTCTTTGACTTCTTGTATGTTAATATTCTCAGTCAAAAAAGAAACTTCACACTCATAAATTTCTAAATATTTTCCTCAAACTTAATACAAGAGATATTATTATTAAAATTACAGGTAAATGCGTGTCAAAGACACCATGACACACAGTAACTCCGAGGTGCACAAGCATGCAGTTCGTGCGAGCATACATCAAGTATAAAGCATGTTTCCTTGTGGTCCTAGTCACGTGACCTTATACGACACGTGTAATTGAGCCCACGTTAGCACACTAGAGTGACATCTCGGGAAAACAAGTTCTTGTAGTAAATTATCCGTTGATTTGCAATACTACGACTGTCAACAATTTAACGTGAACGTGCCATTGACCACGTGTGACGACACATGCAGAAGACCGACAAATTGTCTTACGTCATTTGCGTAATCGATTTCTCACTGCAACGTCCACTAGAAATGAATTGTTTAGAGGTCGTGTGACTGCCCAA
>JARFOD010095480.1:0-17191 GCA_031763545.1 Mopalia muscosa | reverse complement strand
AGGAAAGGATTGATGGACTATAGTGAGTATCAAGGAAAGGATTGATGGACTATAGTGAGTATCAAGGAAAGGATTGAAGGACTATAGTGAGTATCAAGGAAAGGATTGGTGGACTATAGTGAGTATCAAGGAAAGGATTGATAGACTATAGTGAGTATCAAGGAAAGGATTGATGGACTATAGTGAGTATCAAGGAAAGGATTGATGGACTATAGTGAGTATCAAGGAAAGGATTGATGGACTATAGTAAGTATCAAGGAAAGGATTGATGGACTATAGTGAATACAATGTCTGGTATATCTGATATAGACAGGAAAAGAATTAATAGACTGGCAAATGGTTTTATTAATATCTGTTTCTTCAACCTAGCATAAAAGCAAGCTGGCAAGGCTATTAAAAAGACCATTCACAGAATAAAGGTAGAGAGTATTCCTGATTTAACTGTGTGGTCCAGCAGCTTAGAGATATACATTTATGTTCTCCTCGAGCACTCTAAGATAGGCACCTAAAATAATGTCTGGATAAAGAAATGAAATATATTATTCTGACAATGAACACAAGTGGCTTTGTGTCAGGGACTCCCCAAATCCACACCTTAATCAAGAACAAATATTTATCCACAATTCTTCTGGGTGGCTTAGGAGATTTTGCGCAAGAGAGATTTGAATAAAACTGTTTCTGAGTTATTTGTACTGCTTCATACTTACAATGTTGAACTTACGCCCTATATTCTATAGTTATTGTTTGACATATGTACTGATAAACAATGAGTCCTATGAACCACCAGTACAGGTGAGAGGGTCTCCAATGGTCTTCCCTATAACACTCAAGCCAATTCAGAAATACCTGCACACCTGGAGAGGATTGTAAGGTGACAAATCGGTAATAACAACTTCACACTTAACACCAATTATTTCAAATTTTTTTTTTTTTTTTTGCAGAACTGAATTTTTTAAAGTACAGAATTTAAGTATAAAAAATATGAAAGAAAAATATGTTGGTTTACAACCTTACTAAATACTAAATCAGACTTGATAAGGTATATATTTAATGGGTATTTGTACTTTTTAGGATAGTTTAAGGATAGCAATTGGGTGGAAAAAACTCATGTGCCCATGTTGTTACAGCCTTAAAATAAAAGATAAGAACATATTGTTTAAACGATTAACACCTGTGGATGGTTGACTAATTCAAGTGAGCCGACCACCTGAGAGACACAAAATAATCTCAGGTAGATGTAAATTTAGATCATCATGACATTGTGATTATTCAATGAATTAGCCTGAATGCTTTTTGAAAATACCTGCATAATGAAGAGCCTAAAGGTAATGTCTATGTAATTATTATGTCAATTAAATAACTCTCCTGTGTAAAGATCACGAAGAAAATATGTGGATCACGCGGTAGATACAGTATGTGGATGTAGGGTTGTATTTACTCATAGGGCATAATAAATGCAGGTGCCCCTGGCCAGAGTAAAAATGGAACTTTTGAGGAAGTGAATGATATGATAAAAATAACCACCAGAAGATTCAAATATTGTGAATATCAACTATTGAACAGTTTTTTAAAAACATTTTGGGGCTGTGGTAAAACTTAAATTTGTCTTGGTAAGACTGTCATCTAAGATGTGGTTAATGTTGATGTCAGGTTTAGGGTTAGGTTAAGTTTTAGGGCAAGGCTTAGAATAGGATATTTATGCCTCTGCCTCAGCTCACTAGTGAGTTTTACAGAGAACCAAGACAGTATTGTGAGTTTTAGGGAGAACCAAAAGTTGTTGCAGAGATAGTTCTTCAATATATTTGAACATTCATTTGTTACACCATAGCATAGCAATTAATTTCTGTCTGTATTTTAATGATCTATTTGTCTATTCAACATTACTTATGTGTACAAAATACTGTAGAATACAACTGCTAGGCAGATCTGTAAGAACAAATACAGATTTTAACAACGCTATTAAAGTCGTGACATCTTCAGAAGAAAGAAGAAAATAAGAGAGTACTTGCAGGTATGAAGTGTCTTATTGACAAAAGTGCTGGTTAACTGTACACATGGATCTCAGCTTGAGCTGAGTTAACAGGTGACATAATGTTATAGATATTATGCAACGACAGGTGAGACAGTGGCACCAGAAGGCACAGACATGCATGTGACTGTTGTTTTTACTGGTTTTCTAGTACAGTATGAGTAATCATGAAGTATTTTCCCTCAATACTTAGTTACTAAGCAGTGCTCAAACTTGTGTCAGCACATGGGTCTATGCTGTAAGATATCCTACAATAAATTAATGTTTGTGATTTCACCCAGGAGATTTCTGTTGCTCTAGTCTCATAGCTAATGGGTCAATACAAAGTTGATCTCTTTATGACATCTTTGTGTTGCATGTCATTTAGATAGCGTTCTCAAGCATATTCTCAAACATATGCTTGTTTCCAGTGAAGTCAGTGACAGAAATCTCTTTCACCCATTGTGTTGGCACGCTGTATGTGTGTGTAAAGATTTCTTCACCCATTGGGTTAACACGCTGCATGTGTATGTAAAGATTCCTTCACCCATTGGGTTCAAATGCTGAATGTGTATGTAAAGATTCCTTCACACATTGGGGTGGCACGCTGTATGTGTATGTAAAAATTACTTCACCCATTGGGTTCACACGCTGTATGTGTATGTAAAGATTCCTTCACCAATTGGGGTGGCATGCTGCACGTGTATGTAAAGATTCCTTCCCCCATTGGGTTCACACACTGCATGTGTATGTAAAGATTCCTTCCCCCATTGGGGTGGCAAGCTGTATGTGTATGTAAAAATTCCTTCACCCATTGGGTTAACACACTGCATGTGTATTTAAAGATTCCTTCACCCATTGGGGTGGCATGCTGTATGTGTATGTAAAGATTCCTTCACCCATTGGGGTGGCATGTTGTATGTGTATGTAAAGATTCCTTCACCCATTGGGTTCACACGCCATCATGTATCTGCAAAGATTCCTTTACCCTTTGGGTTCCCACGCCATCATGTGTCCTCAAAGATTCCTTCACCCATTGTGTTCACACGCCATCATGTGTCCGCAAAGATTCTTTTACCCTTTGGGTTCACACGCCATCATGTGTCCCCAAAGATTCCTTTACCCTTTGGGTTCACACGCCATCATGTGTCCGCAGAGATTCCTTTACCCTTTGGGTTCACACGCCATCATGTGTCCTCAAAGATTCCTTTACCCTCTTGGTTCACACGCCATCATGCGTCCCCAAAGATCCTTCACTCATTTGGTTAGCTGTGTGTAAGAGGTAAATTCTCTACAGCTCTTTGATATTTGTTCAGCCCCCTGATCAAGAGGCCATGGATTTGAAACCTATTTACTATGAGATTGTTGTACAGAGTCAATGTTCATTTTAAGATTAATGCAGTGGAATATTCATATCAAATGAAATGTCAACAATACAAACAAAAAGCAATAGAGCTTTATGTAAAAGATGGAATTCCATAAAACGGTCTGTATCTATAGAAACATGTCAATTCAAAAAGAAACAAACTACATTTTGACACTTGAGCTCCTCTGAAAGAAAGATAGACAATCTTTTGAACAGCATATAACCATAACACCATTCATAAATGTTTTGTCAATCTACCTGAAGTTAAAGTATAGCCAGTTATTAAAAAATGTTAAGATTTTTAAAGTGTACCTGTTAATGCCCAAAAGTCTGCAGCTTACAATTTCAAGATATGCTCAACAAAGTGTGGGAAGACTTCATATCTTATTTACAACTAGCTGAAAGGGTCATTATATTTATTAAGGCCGACTAAACTGAGAAGTCCTTGTAATATCAAGTAAGCATGAAGTCGAGACCACTTCAGAGTTATCTACCCTGGTTGTTGTTCATAGATGAAGGAGTATGCTCTAAACACATGTCTGGAGATCATCAATGGGCCTAAAGTGTTTCAAAAGACGTGTAGTTTTTTCACTACAATATTGAGGATTGAAAGTGCATAACAAATTTTTGATGGATGATGTGTTAAAACGTGAGTGCCACTTTATCCCTGTAGATCATCAAACTTTTGACAGCGTTGTTGTCATGAAATGTAGAAGGGAAGACTATCAGACAAAATAACACACTATTATTGTTCAAATGAAAATATTCCATAAAATAGACTGCCACTATATCTGCTGTGTTTCTGCTATCAAACAAAAAGTTAATCCTGATGCTCTGAATGTAAATTTTATATTTTTTATGTCTCATTGTTATTAAGGTCAACAAATGAAAATAATTTTGAAAACACATACATGTAAAGTGTAATGCTATACATAATTGTTGAGTGTACCACTACTCTACCTGATCTGATTCTTGTGATTTTTCAAGATTGGAAATTAAACATAATACATTGATATTAAGATTTAGAAATATTTTGTCATGAAGCTGATATATAAGCTTAAACAAAAAGTCTGTTCTTAGTTATGAATTTGTTTTATCTCTTTGGTTAGCCCAGGGCTGGTGAGTTTGAAGTGGATCAGACCAGACAAGGATATGAAACCCAAATTTATAATCTCATCTGAGCTGACAGTATCAAGTGTTAGTGACAGCCTCCATGAGTGGATGACATTAGGACTGTTTGACTCACTGGGGTTTGGTTGTTTGTTTGTTTGTTTGTTTGATTGGGGTTTATCATTGAACTCAAGAGTACTTCACTTATATTGATGACACATTGTTCATTTCACACTGTGGCTTGCTTAAATTAATATGATGGTAAAGTAACATCAGACAGACTTGAACCAGAGAACCGTACATCACAGTAAGATAAGAGGACAGACACCCTAACCTAGAACCCAGGACAATGGCCAACTGGGGCTTTGTCTCACTTGGATGATAGGATAAGAAGGCAGACACCCTAACCTAGAACCCAGGGCAATGGGCAACTGGAGCTTTGTGTCACTTGGATGATGATATGATTGTTGAACATGGTCATGATTGAGGTTTTTCTTGTTTGTTCAATATGTTTATGTTTGGGGGGTTTCTTGTTTGTTCTACATGGTCATGATTGAGGTTTTTCTTGTTTGTTTAATATGATCATGTTTGAGATGTTTCTTGTTTGTTCAATATGATCATGATTGAGGCGATTCCTTTTTGCTAATTTGATCATAGTTGAGGTGTTTCCTGTTTCTTTAATACAACTATCACTGAGCACTGGGGTGTTCTTGTTCATTCAACATTGTCATGATTGGAGTGTTTCTAGTTTGTTCAGCATGATAGTATTTTAAGTGTATCCTGATTGTTTAACATAATCATGGTTGAAGTGTCACATGTTTTTTTGAACTGGAATCTGTTCAAACTAAGAAACTGTTATCCCAAAATAACAAAAATAGTGTTACCTGATTGTTTAATATGATCATGATGGAAGTGTTACCTGTTTTTTTAAAATGATCATCAGTGAGGTGTTCCTTATTGTTCAACATGACCCTTTGTTTGTTAAGATTTCAATCTTGGCCCTTATAAGTTAGCATGTTTACTACAAGCTTAATAAACAATGAAATCATAGTTGAGATAGAACAACAGATAAACATGTACATGTATGTTTCTTGATTGTCAGTCTATGTACTTATAATGTGTAAAATGAACCAAAGCAAATAGTAATCAGATTGACAAGACTGACAGACTGATGTCACACAGGACATCCTCTCAAACAGATCATCGCAATGCAGTAAATATGAGTAGAGTTTGATGAAATTAAATCCAGCATAACCACTGTTAAAACACTCTCTAACTGTTCCACTTCAGAATAATAACTAGGATCTTTATTGTATATAAACTCTAGAGTCTCAAATCTTGTATTTTACAGACATCAAAACTGATAGGACTGAAGTCAGACAGATATAATCCCATTAGATGTAAAGTCACAAATGTGAAACAAACACTCAGCTGATATTAAGCGTTCAGAACAGAGATAAGTTTTCAAAGAAGCTGACAAATGTTTATTGGGTTACAGATGTTTGACGCTTAATGTAGTACATATGATAATCAGATTTCTGCCAGGGTTTACCATCATAATAAGGCTGTCTAGAGAGTGAAGTGGACAATCCGTCGTCATATAAGTAAAATACCCTTTAGTACGACCAATCAAACAAACAAACAAAACTACGCATCAATTACCACAGGGTTGGGGTTTGTAGTTGTTCTCAAGGGTATTTCTCTTATATGGGGACAGATTGTGCACTAACACTGCGTCTTGGCTAATTACAGCGTAAAACTGAGAGGAAACCTGGTAAAAACCACCCCACCAGCCAGATCATGTGACAGTCACTCATATACCTAATGGCTGACAGATGGACTCTATCCCTTGAACAGTACATGGAAGTAGGTTAATAACTCAAATGCTAACCTGTAACCACAAGGCCAAGGCCGCGAGCATGCATATTTGTAGTTGGGAAGACAGAAGAGCCACAATGTTCAGCTAGTTGGAATTAAACCACTTTAGCATAATCACACATAAATATGCTCCAGTCTAACACGTGCTTGCTGGGTAAGTGTGTCTGCAGACCTTAACAAGATCAACAGAAGTGATAGAAATGTTATCTATAAATCTTTCCCTACCTTTACAACAGAAAGTGATCTCACATCTCAGACACACTGTCACTGTTCAAAAGGGAACCTACAACACCTGTTCATCTCTCTTCTAATAGTTATCTGAGATTGCACAGGTATAGGTGACAAGATTCACTTTGATGTCTAACTCTGCCTTATAAAGATCTTGGCCACCACCTAAGCCTGCTATTGTTACCTGTAGAGCAAGGTAATGACAGGGGAAGGTCCAAGTATCAAACTACAAACAACTTACTTGATTGTCAAGACCACACCAAATGTATCCGATTTTTCCATTTTCCAGCAAACTTTGACACATAACCACATAAACTGCAAGAGGTTTTATTATACAATTCTAGTTTATATAATAATGACTGGTGAAGCCTAGGTTGTAGATTGGCCACTGACCAATCACAGACTGTCTGATAAGCCACTGACCAATCATAGACTGTCTGATAAGTCACTGACCAATCATAGACTTTCTGATAAGTCACTGGCCAATCATAGACTTTCTGATAAGTCACTGACCAATCATAGACTGTCTGATAAGCCACTGACCAATCATAGACTTTCTGATACATGTAAGTCACTGACCAATCATAGACTGTCTGATAAGTCACTGACCAATCATAGACTTTCTAAAAAGTCACTAACCAATCATAGACTGTCAGATAAGCCACCGTCCTATTAGACTGTCTGACATAATCTGTCTGATAATCTACTGACCAATCTTAAAGTTTCTGGTAAGCCACTGACCAATCATAGACTGTCTGATAAGCCTCTGATCAATTTTAGAGCTTTAATCCACTAACCCAATCCACAAACCAATCTCAGAGACTGTTTGATATTCCAAGACTGTTTGATAATCCACTGACCAATCTCAGACTGTTTGATAATCCACCGACCAATCTCAGACTGTTTGATAACCCCTGAATGTTTGATAATCCACTGACCAATCTCAGACTGTTTGATATCCCTGACTGTTTGATAATCCACTGACCAATCTCGGACTGTTTAATAAGCCCTGACTGTTTGATAATCCACTGACCAATCTCAGACTGTTTGATAATCCCTGACAGATTGATAATCCACTGACCAATCTCAGACTGTTTGATAATCCCTGACTGTTTGATAATTCACTGACCAATCTCCGACTGTTTGATAGTTCCTGACTGTTTGATAATCCATTGACCGATCCCAGACTGTTTGATTATCCACTGACCAATCTCGGACTGTTTGATAATCCACTGACCAATCTCAGGCTGTTTGATTATCCATTGACCGATCTAAGACTGTTTGAAAATCCATTGACCGATATAAGACTGTTTGATAATCCACTGACCAATCTCAGGCTGTTTGATAGATAATCACTGACTGTTTGATAATCCACTGACCAATATCAGACTGTTTGATAATCCACTGGCCAATCTCAGACTGTTTGATTATCCATTGACCGATCTCCGACTGCTTGATAATCCCTGACTGTTTGATAATCCACTGACCAATCTCAGATTGTTTGATAATCCACTGACAAATCTCAAACTTTTTGATTATCCACTGACCAATCTCGGGCTGTTTGATAATCCACTGACAAATCTCAGACTGTTTGATTATCCAATGACCAATCTCTGACTGTTTGATAATCCAAGACTGTATGATAATCCACTGACAAATCTCAGACTGTTTGATTATCCAATGACTAATCTCTGACTGTTTGATAATCCGAGACTGTTTGATAATCCACTGACAAATCTCAGACTGTTTGATTATCCACTGACCAATCTCAGACTGTTTGATAATCCACTGACAAATCTCAGACTGTTTGATAATCCACTGACAAATCTCAGACTGTTTGAGAATCCCTGACTGTTTGATAATCCATTGACCAATCTCAGACTGTTTGATTATCCATTGACAAATCTCAGACTGTTTGATAATCCCTGACTGTTCGATAATCCACGGACAAATCTCAGACTGTTTGTTTATCCACTGAATGACTGTTTGATAACCTAGTTAATCCACTAGATAAGCCAAGACTGTCTGATAACTTAGTTAATCTATTGGACAATCCAACATCTTCTTCATTCCATATTTATCTCGATTCTTAAGTGAGGGATTTATTTAGATTATATGAATTTCAGTAAAAATACACTGACAATATCAACATACCTTTTCTATTGCAGTAATCTGTCAAGAAAATAATCTTAGACTGTCCAAGTTTTGACAGATTTTTAGGTGAAAATCCTAAAGAATCTTGTAAGGCCTCACACCTGAGATTGATGAGCTGATAGAGTAACCATCCCCAGGTGAGAGAAAACTGACACCCTTATACCACTGACACCTGAGAGTCCATCAACGACAAAGCCTCCTGTCCCTGTCTATGAGACATTGAGTACCTGAAAACACAATTAACAGTAACACTCTTTGATCTCTTCAACTTCAAACATGATTATAGATTGTATTTTTGAAATTCAATACTTCATGTACAGCACTAATCAGTCCATCCTATCTTCATACATAAATAAACACATAAGATAATACAAAATATCTCTTCTCCTAAATTAATATATGTCAGAATAATCTCAATTTAAAATTAAAGACATACAATTATTGTTTACATTTTGTTGATGTTTTTATGGCTGTCTAGTTACTATTGACACTTTTACTTTACAAACAGACTTGTTTGTTGTTTAGCACCATATTTATGGCATTTCACTTGACAGAGCCGGTATTAAAGGCTTATTCAGGAAACCATGCACTTTCCACAAATCAGCAGCAGAATTAGCCACATGTAGAGTTGCCATGTGAGCTGGAATACCTAAAGTTGCCATGTGAGCTGGAATATCTAAAGTTGCCCTGTGAGCTGGAATACCTAAAGTTGTCGTGTGAGTTAGAATGCCTAAAGTTGTCATGTGAGCTGGAATACCTAAAGTTGTCAGGTAAGCTAGAATAACCTAAAGTTGCAATGAATATCTACAACTGCCATGTGAGCTACAATACCTTAAGTTGTCATGTGAGCTAGAATACCTAAAGTTGTCATGTGAGCTAGAATACCTAAAGTTGTCATGTGAGCTAGAATACATAAAGTTGTCATGTGAGTAAGAGTACCTAAAGTCATTTGAGCTAGAATACCTGAGGTTGTCATGTGAGCTAGAATAACTAAAGTTGCCATGTGAGCTAGAATACCTAAAGTTGCCATGTGAGCTAGAATACCTAAAGTTGTCATGTGAGCTGGAATACCTAAAGTTGTCAGGTAAGCTAGAATAACCTAAAATTGTCATGTGAGCTAGAATACGTAAAGTTGTCATGTGGGCTAGAATACCTAAAGTTGTCATGTGAGCTAGAATACCTAAAGTCATGTGAGCTAGAAAACCTAAAGTTGTCATGTGAGCTAGAATACCTAAAGTCATTTGAGCTAGAATACCTGAAGTTGTCATGTGAGCTAGAATACCTAAAGTCATTTGAGCTAGAATACCTGAAGTTCCCATGTGAGCTAGAATACCTAAAGCCATGTGAGCTAGAATACCTAAAGTCATGTGAGCTAGAATACCTGAAGTTCCCATGTGAGCTAGAATACCTAAAGCCATGTGAGCTAGAACACCTGAAGTTCCCATGTGAGCTAGAATACTTAAAGCCATGTGAGCTAGAATACCTAAAGCCATGTGAGCTAGAATACCTAAAGTCATGTGAGCTAGAATACCTGAAGTTTCCATGTGAACTAGAATACCTAAAGTCATGTGAGCTACAATACCTAAAGTTGCAATGCAAGCTTGAAAATCTAATTGTGCCATGTAAGCTGGAATACTTCAAGTTTTCATGCTGGCTGGAATATATGTAACTTAAGTTGCCATGTAAGGTAAAATATCTAAAGTTGCCATGTGAGCTAGAATACCTAAAGTTGTCATATGAGCTAGAATACCTAAAGCTGTCACTTGAGCTAGAATACCTAACGTTGCATGCAAGCTTGAAAATCTAACTGTGCCATGTAAGCTGGAATACTTCAAGTTTTCATGCTGGCTGGAATATATGTAACTTAAGTTGCCATGTGAGCTAGAATACCTAAAGTTGCCATGTACGTAAGCTAGAATACCTAACGTCGTTGTCATTTGAGCTAGAAAGCCTGGAGTTGCCATGTGATCTAGAATAACGAAAGTTATCATGTGAATACCTAAAGTTACCATGTGAGCTAAAATACCTAAAGTTGTAATGTGAGCTAGAATACCTAAAGTTGTCATGTGAGCTAGGATACCTAAAGTTGCCATGTTAGCTAGAATACCTAAAGTTGCCATGTGAGCTAGAGTACCTTATGTTGTCATGTGAGCTAGGATACCTAAAGTTGCCATGTTAGCTAGAATACCTAAAGTTGCCATGTGAGCTAGAATACATAAAGTTTTCATGTGAGCTAGAATACCTAAAGTCATGTGAGCTAGAATACCTAAAGTTGTCATGTGACCTAGAATACCTAAAGTTTTCATGTGAGCTAGAATACCTAAAGTTTTCATGTGAGCTAGAATACCTAAAGTCATGTGAGCTAGAATATGTAAAGTTGTCATGTGGGCTAGAATACCTAAAGTTGTCATGTGACCTAGAATACCTAAAGTTTTCATGTGACCTAGAATAACTAAAGTTGTCATGTGACCTAGAATACCTAAAGTTTTCATGTGAGCTAGAATACCTGAAGTTCCCATGTGAGCTAAAATACCTAAAGTTGTCATGTTAGCTAGAATACCTAAAGTTGTCATGTGAGCTAGAATACCTCAAGTTGTCATGTGAGCTAGAATACCTCAAGTTGTTATTTGAGCTAGAATACCTTAAGTTGTCATGCGAGTTAGAATACCTAAAGCCATGTGAGCTAGAATACCTAAAGTTGTCATGTGAGCTAGAATACCTAAAGTTGCCATGCAAGCTGGAAAGTCTTACTGTGCCATGTAAGCTGGAATACTTCAAGTTTTCATGCTGGCTGGAATATATGTAACTTAAGTTGCTATGTCAGGTAGAATACAAAAATGTTCAACAAAAATAATAACATGAGCAGTCCACTAGTCTCTGAGAAATTGACCAATGTATATTCAGACAAGGCCTATCATGTAGTAAGCGTCATGTTATACAAAGTAATTGAATATGAGAATTAATGTTGGACTTCCCGGCTAGAATCACCTTTGATGGAAGGTTATCTTACACAGATATAAAAATATGACTAGAATTAAGTAGTGAAGGATGTGGAGCGTCCTGTGTGAAGGGAGCGTATCAGCCCACCCACCCCTTCGTACTCTCTTACATCATAGGCACTCACAATGGTTAAGAAGACAGTTGTACGTTCAGGCTCTACCCTCTGATAATAGCATTAACACCTTGGGTTATCTGTCCAGCAAAGACCACCCATCCACTCCTGGAGTGTCTATTAAACAATTTGAAATGTTGCTCACATACTTTCTTACTTGAGCCAAGTAAATGCACCTACAGCAGCAGACACAAGAGACTATGAGCAAGGAAGCCGACAAAGTCTAGAGGAGCGTATCAGTAAAGCAAGCTCTTCCACTAGCCTATTATGTCTGCCAACACATTTTGAGGTCCTTCAAGGATTTAGTGCCAGAAAAGAAAACTTTAGTTAAAAAGACTCACAGACTTGATTACATAGTGATTATTGGTTCTCTAAGAGCGTAACAACAATACAAGCTCAAATACCTAAACAATAAACAAGTTTGTCAATGTGAAAACAAATTACTATTGACCCATGACACTGCCATAAAAACCCTTCCTGTGATTTACAGGTGCTTCTTCAGGGCTTTGGTGTTTCTCATTACTGAAAGTTATTTCACATGAGTTTAAAACTACCAGATGTAAAGCCAGAGAAAACTGGGCTTAAATGATACAAACACGGTTGAAGGGGAGGGAGGGCAGGTGATTAAATTAGAAAACCAAGTTTAAATGAGGAAAACAAAATTTATAGATTGATTGATTGATTGATTGATTAATTGATTTATTGATTTATTGATTGATTGATTGATTGATTGAATTATTGATTGAATCATTGATTGAATCATTGATTGATTGATTGATTGATTGATTGATTGATTGATTGATTGATTCATGCTGTGCTTAAGGGTATTTCACTAAATGACGGTGGTGTATTAACACAATAATTGAAACTAGCACAACCAAGATGTGAAGAATTTCCATAATGTTTAAAAGTTAAGTTTTCCTCCAGTGCTAAGTAAAGACAGGATTGCTACTGTTCAAACATACAACCGTCAGCCAGAGGGCAGAAACCAAGTTTAAATGAGGAAACCAAGTTTAAATGAGGAAACCCAGTTTAAATGAAAAAAACCAGGCTTAAATGAAGATTTGACTTGCTCATATACCTGATGGTCGACAGGCGGACTCGAACCTGTGAACGATAAATTAAAACAGGTTCAGTTTAGGAAGCGCACTCGCTACCACTGAGTCATGGCCGTGGGTTCCTTAAATGAAGAACACTAGCTTAAATGAGGAAACCAAGTTAAATGAGAAAACCAAGTTAAATGAGGAAACCCCACTTAAATGAGGAAACCACACTTAAATGAGGTAACCAAGTTAAAAGAAGAAACCACACTTAAATGAGGAAACCAACTTAAATGAGGAAACCAAGCTTAAATGAGGAAGCCAATATTAAATGAGGAAACAAGACTTAAACAGGGGAACCAAGGAATTTCACTTATATAACTATGGATTGTCCATTTCACACTGTTCCTTGCTAAAATACCGTGGAAAATTGAGAGGAAAAATGTCCTACTAAATAAAGCAATAGCCGCAATACCACTGTAAATGAGTAAAGTAAGATTGATTGAGAAAACGTTCCTAAATGATAAAAACTAGGCATAAGTGATTGAAACCAGAAATAAATAATCGAAGGCAAGTATAAATTATTGAAACCAAGTATATAGAAGAATAGCAAGTATAAATGGGAATAACAGACTAAGCATGAAGGAACCAACCAGTTTTATTAAATAGAGAGGAATATCATTTTGGAGTTGGGAGAGTGGTACATGTAAGCCTACTATTAACCAACATCTAAGAGGCTCAGAAATTAGTTATAGTTATAATCATTGTCTTATGCATGTCATTTTTCGCTTCAGAAACAACCACTGTCAAAAAAATATAGAAGGAATACATAGAATTATTGTATGACCAAGGCAACTTTATTGCTATTATACATGAACTGTATTGCTGAAAAGAGATCTTGATAATACTTCTGAGAATATTATAATACACTTATGGCTAACTTTAGGGGTAACTTTGTCCATACGAGACAGGAGTTTCCCATTTATACTCAATATTTCTGGTGAAAATGAAGTTTTTGTCTCTTTCTATAGGAGTCATCTGCCTGTTACAATAATCATAAATGTGACAAGTTTATTACACCTAATTTCCATAGTCGTCATAATGGCTGGCTAGATGACTATAAAACACACTCCCTCATATTCAAACAGATTTAATATCAGAGACATGTCAAAACATTCACTTCTCCTCTTAATAAACCACTTTCAAAAGATGATACAGCAAGTCTCAACATCACCAAAGGTCATCAATTTATTTCAAGGTCAAATCAAGGTTAACGTTTACAAATCTTGTCTACTGCAGGATCAGGATATAAACACTTTTAAACAATGTCCTATGTGGTAATAAAAATCAGTGTGTGGCCTGGAATTAAGTCTTCTCTATGACCATTGACTTTGGACCTAGGACAATGCAACTCCATGAAGGCATTTCTGATTAAAAGAGAGAAAACGAACACAGCCAGTTATACAAAAATAGAGAAAGTCACATAGTTGGTGAAAATTTCTTTTTTGTCTTTGTTTCTTAATTTGTGAAGATACTTCATATAAATGATAAGCATTCCCTGCAACGGTTCATTTAAATATTACTTCATTAACTGTCAAAGAAAAACAACATAAATCACTGCTTTATCATGAGAAGACTTTACTTTTCCCTCATGGCATCAAATTCTTTATTCCTCTTCAATAAATACTTTGAAATTTCATTTGCATATTGGTTTGATTTGGGTTTAACACCCTATTCATGGTTATTTCACTGTAAATATATTGCGGCTACCGTGTGCCAACCCGGACGGACGGACAGAGACGGACGGACGGGCGGATGGATAGATTGATCGATCGATCGATGGATAGATTGATCGATCGATCGATCGATCGATCGATTGATTGATTGATTGATTGGGGTTTAATGCCCTACTCAATTTAATTTCACTCTGCCCCAGGAAACAGTGGTTTCTGATGATAAGCTATATTTGTGACTTTCGTGAGATTTTGTTGATTAGTGTTTGGCACCATGCCAAAAGACTATTTCACTCATAAAACTTGTATTTCAATAACACTAAACAACAGAAAAGTTAAGGTTTTTTTTTTAACCTTTTTTGATTTGAAATGGACTTCAGCAAAATCTAGATTTTGGCATCAGGTGGCACCATCTGTAGGTAGATTGGGAGTATTTTGACCAAATTTTATCACATGTGACATAGTTCACAATGAAATACTTTAACCAGGTTTGATAGACATCTGAATATTGGGTTCAAGTTTACAGCTTGAAAATAATTTCCCTGTAGGCAGTGCTACCAGTATAAAGCTGGCATAAATTAACTAATTAAGCTCAACACTATGATATGTAACATGGAATAGATGTAGGCCTACTAGCTTCGATTTTAAATCTAGTCAGGTTTTAAATTAACTGGTAGATATGTAATTGTGAAGATACATCAAGATGAATCGAGGCAACAGCTCGTCTCATTCAATCATCCTATCAAATTTTATTTGAATCTATTAAGCAGTTTTGAAGTCAATCCCAAGAAACCAAAAAGTTAAATGACAGACATATTGAGGGATATACAGACAAGAGAATACTGTAATACCTGGCATCAAACAAGGGATGTATAAAAGGTCTGATCACAATGTAGAGGTTTACTGGCTCCCAAGAGCCTTGCCCCAGTGTTAGTAATGATTCCCAGTCAGATTTTCCAGCTGGCATACCCTATTCTCTGATCCTTACTGATCAACCAGCTTGACTTATATTACATGTACATTCTCAACCTTTGGTATATGGTAATCGTCGACTTTGGTCTAGGCAGCACCTGGCTTAAATCTCCTAAAGCATTCACCCTGGGGTTGTAAGGAGACAACCCAGTAACGAGCTCAGCCCAATCAGATTACAACACATACAACAACCTTGCCGCTACAGAGAAATCAGTCTCATCCCTTCAATATGGCACCCAATGTCCCCAAGGAAGTTATCTGCATTTCTTAATTCTCTTGTGCATATTCTGACAATATTCTTCAACACAAGTTTATACAAATGTAGAACACTTTTGTTCTGTGATATAATAAAGCAGAAATTTTTCTATAATGATATTGGGATTGTAACTGTTCAATATTTGAATCCCATATCACAATGCTGTTTTGTTTCAACCACAACTCTATCACCTTGTTTACATTGCAGGAGGTGCACTGACAGAGTATCATATTTCTAACTCATTTTAAGGCCCTTATACATGAATAAAAACCCACATTTTGCATATTGTATGAGATAAATGACCAGGCTATAAGCTTATTTCATTTGGGTATTCTAATTAGACTCGTTGGTTAAGGGCAGTTTGTTTGAAGAGTATCAATGCAGTCTTGGCTGTGGTAGTGTCAAAATACATTTCCATCATAAAATTGAAATACCTTAAATAAGGTGGACAACACCAATCACTTGGGTATGTTAATAAGACCTCAATAAACCCAACAACCTCTTACTACCCTATTAAAGAGTCATATCCACAGCTCCAATTTATAAGAAAATGTTTCACTAATTTACATATAGCACACTTTAATGAAAAATTTATACTAATGTTGCAAAGTCGTAACATGTATCTGCTCTAATCATCTAATATCATAGTATAAATGATCTGAAGATAAAGATCAAAGTCAGTGATCTGACATAGTTCCCTTGGCGATTGACATTCATTGGGTAATGATTGTCAGAGGTCCCCATGGTAACAATATCCAGTGAGTAAGGATTGAAGATTGGTGGAGTATGCTCTTCAGATTCCATCATGATCAATGATACCTGCAACACCCACAGGCTCACTCGCAAAGGCGATAAATCATAAACATATGCCCCTTTTCACCCTGGGGCTTGTTGTTCAAAGCCCTATTAAATTGAATCTGCTACTAGATGAATTAACGGCATGTTAAAGTCTTAAAGATCTATATCTAATCCTCTATTATTGATTTCATGTGTTTTGACTAATAGCCTTTCGCGCAACTGGCCCCAGGATATCAACAATGTAGAAATAATCATATTACAGAAGTTACTGATCAAACAGAGAAATTTACAAAGACACAAAATAAACACAAAACAGTAATAGAAATTGATTAATATTATTGCTGAAACGGGTACTGATTTTCATAACCGAGTACCTGTTTTGTAATATTCGAATACTATTTGAGTACTCGTTACGTATATGGCACTTGGTCGTATACATGTACATGTAACCTAATTGTGTACAAATATTACAGAACGCTTTTATAAGTACAAAATACCTGCTGTTTATTAGTCCTAGCTGTACTTTTATCTTGTAA